>CAUDMG010004094.1:1287500-1510000 GCA_958450375.1 Homarus gammarus
AACAGTGTGAGGTGTCAGCAGCCGGCCACAGTAAGAGGGTCAGCAGTTGGTCAGTGTGAGGGTCAGCAGCCGGCCACAGTGTGGGTTAGCAGGTGGCCACAGTGTGTGGGTCAGCAGCCGGCCACAGTGTATGTGTTAGCAGCCGGCCACAGTGTGAGGGTCAGCAGCTGGTCAGTGTGAGGGTCAGCAGGTGGCCATAGTGTGTGGGTTAGCAGCTGCCTACAGTGAAAAGGTAAGTAACTGTCCATAGTGAGAGGGACAGAATGTGGCCAATGTGAGGATCAGCATGTGGCCAATGTGAGAGTCAGCAGCTGGCCACAGTGAGAAGGGCAGTAACTGGCCACAGTGTGAGGGTCAGCAGGTGGCCAGTGTGAGGGTCAGCAGGTGGCCAGTGTGAGGGTAAGCAGGTCTCTACAGTGTGGGGGTCAGCAAGCGGCCATTGTGTGAGGGTCAGCAGGTGGTCACAGTGTGAGGGTCAGTAGGTGGCTACAATATGAGGCTCAGCAGGTGGCCACAGGGTAAGAGCTCAGCTTAAATAAGAAGAGTGAGAACAAGACTCCGTGAGGCGAAAATATTTACAGCAGTGGAGAAAGAGGAGGATGAGTAGAAGGTTCGTGTGTATTGGCGTCTGTGCCTTGGTATACGAATTTGCATACTTAATCCTTTGTATATGTGTTTGTATATTCATGCTGTGTGTGTGTGTGTGTGTGTGTGTGTGCGTGCGTTTTGCTTTCATCTCTCTCCCCATTGCATCATCATATCTTTTTTTTCCATTCTTATCCCCTCTTCTCTTCCTTACTTTCCTCCCTACTCCCCTATATCATCTTCCCCTTCCTTGTTACAGTCATTATTCCATCTTCTTTTTATTTCCTTCCTTATTCCACCTCTTCTTTTCTCCTCGCCTATAATCCTGTCTCTTATCCATATCATCTCCTTCCTTCCCTGTGTCCCAGTCATTTCCCGTCTCCCTCATTGCCTCCCCACCCTGTCACTTCCTCACTCCTTCACCTCCCTCCCTTCATCCTTTTCTTCTCCTTACTCCTCCTTCTCCCTGACTCCTTCCCTGCCACTTCCTCACTCCTTCACCGCCCTCCTCACCTTCCTTCCTGTCCCCTGCTCCTCCCTTCCTCCTCGTCTCCTCCTCCTCCTTTGTCTTCTCCTTACTTCTCCTATGTCCCTCCCCACTCCCTCTGCCTCACTAGTCAAAGGCCTAACTCACCCTCCCCTCCCCTTGTAATATAACACGTCATCCTCCCTCATTTCTCTGTCGTGACATGAGGCCAACACGCACTACAAGGTCAGAGAACCAATCCAAGTGTCTCCTCGCTACACACATCCCCACTGCCAGGCCTCACCCACATGGTTCTTCGGAGGTCCCGGAAAAATTTCTGGCTGCAGGTGAGTCCGTCTCGAGTCCTGATTTGTATCCAAGATAACCTTAAGACTGGGATTGGGCCCCATTAGAACTGAGGGTCTTTTAGGTCTAAGGCCATTAGAACTGAGGGTCTATTAGGTCTAGGGCCAAGTAGACGATGATCTATTAGAACTTGAGACAATTTAGATTCGTGATATATTAGGACCGATTAGTTATGGTTCAATTTAAAAGATGATTTGCTGTATAAGGAATGGGGCTCATTATAAATTGGTCTAATAGGACAAAGACACATTAGAACTGGGGTCTATTATTACTGGAGACCAATTACTTAATCACCACAATTTTATAACGTAATCAGTGTTGCCAGGAACAGTAACTCTCTCTCTCTCTCTCTCTCTCTCTCTGTCTCTCTCTCCACATGCCAGTAACAACAAAAGTCCTCGTCTTAACAACACACACACAGGGACAATGGTGGTAGTGGTGATGATGGTGATTATGATATTGGTAGTGATAGTGGTAGTCGATGTGGTGATGCAGGTGATGGTGGTGGTTGAGGTATTCCGTATAAAGGTAATGGTGAAGATTATGTAATGGTAAATGGTAATGATAGTGTGAAGGTGCAAGTGATGGTGGTGGTGGTGGTGGGCGTGGTCGTTCCTTCCTTCCCTCTCTCCCTCCCACCCACTATCCCTCACAGTGCCTGTCCCATTGTCAATAACGTCTACCTCGGGGTGTGCGTTGGTCAAAGGGGAGAGGGGGAAGGGAGGTCCAAGCTGGAGGAAAGTATATATATATATATGAGAGAGAGAGAGAGAGTGAAGGGTCGGATGAAGCAGAGGATGAAAAGAAGTAAATAAGAGGAAGGAAGGAAAGTGGTGAAGTAAATCAGTGGAGAAAGGAAAGGAACAAGTAACAAGAGAAGAACAGGAGTAAGAGAAAGGGAAAATAATATAAAATAAGAAAGAGAATGTGAGTGACTATAAAAGATGCAAAATGAAGGAGAGTAATATGAAGTGAGTGAGACAGAGGAGGAGGGAGAGCAATGGAGGTAGAGGGGAAACTTATGGGGGTAGGGGAGGTAGGGGGAGGTGAGCTGGATGTAGGGGAGGGGGGGAGGAAGTGAGATGGGGATAGGGGAGGGGGGAGGTGTGATGGGGGTAGGGGAGGGGGGAGGGAGGTGAGATGGATGTAGGGGAGAGGGGGGAGGAAGGTGAGCTGGATGTAGGGGAGGGGGGGAGGTGAGCTGGATGTAGGGGAGGGGGGAGGGAGGTGAGATGGATGTAGGGGAGGGGGGAGGGAGGTGAGATGGATGTAGGGGAGGGGGGAGGTGAGCTGGATGTAGGGGAGGGGGGGAGGAAGTGAGATGGGGATAGGGGAGGGGGGAGGTGTGATGGGGGTAGGGGAGGGGGGAGGGAGGTGAGATGGATGTAGGGGAGAGGGGGAGGAAGGTGTGGTGGATGGAGGGGAGGGGGGGAGGAAGTGAGATGGGGATAGGGGAGGGGGGAGGTGTGATGGGGGTAGGGGAGGGGGGAGGGAGGTGAGATGGATGTAGGGGAGAGGGGGGAGGAAGGTGAGCTGGATGTAGGGGAGGGGGGGAGGTGAGCTGGATGTAGGGGAGGGGGGAGGGAGGTGAGATGGATGTAGGGGAGGGGGGAGGGAGGTGAGATGGATGTAGGGGAGGGGGGAGGGAGGTGAGATGGATGTAGGGGAGGGGGGAGGTGAGCTGGATGTAGGGGAGGGGGGGAGGTGTGACGGGGGTAGGGGAGGGGGGAGGGAGGTGAGATGGATGTAGGGGAGGGGGGAGGGAGGTGAGATGGATGTAGGGGAGGGGGGAGGTGAGCTGGATGTAGGGGAGGGGCGAGGTGAGCTGGATGTAGGGGAGGGGGGAGGTGAGCTGGATGTAGGGGAGGGGGGAGGGAGGTGAGATGGATGTAGGGGAGGGGGGGAGGTGAGATGGATGTAGGGGAGGGGGGAGGTGAGCTGGATGTAGGGGAGGGGGGGAGGGAGGTGAGATGGATGTAGGGGAGGGGGGGAGGTGAGCTGGATGTAGGGGAGGGGGAGGTGTGATGGGGGTGGGGGAGGGGGAGGTGAGCTGGATGTAGGGGAGGAGCGGGAGGGAGGTGAGATGGATGTAGGGGAGGGGGGAGGTGAGATGGATGTAGGGGAAGGGGGAGGTGAGCTGGATGTAGGGGAGGGGGGGAGATGTGAGGGTGGTAGGGGAGGGGGGAGGTGAGATGGATGTAGGGGAGGGGGGAGGAAGGTGAAATGGATGTAGGGGAGGGGGGAGGTGTGACGGGGGTAGGGGAGGGGGGAGGTGAGATGGATGTAGGGGAGGAGGGGGAGGGAGGTGAGATGGATGTAGGGGAGGAGGGGGAGGGAGGTGAGATGGATGTAGGGGAGGGGGGAGGTGAGTTGGATGTAGGGGAGGGGGGAGGGAGGTGTGATGGGGGTAGGGGAGGGGGGAGGTGAGCTGGATGTAGGGGAGGGGGGAGGGAGGTGAGATGGATGTAGGGGAGGGGGGAGGTGAGTTGGATGTAGGGGAGGGGGGAGGGAGGTGTGATGGGGGTAGGGGAGGGGGGAGGTGACCAGGAAGTAGGGGACGGGGGGAAGGGAGGTTGGATGTAGGGAAGGGGGGAGGTGAGTTGGATGTTGGGGAGGGGGGAGGTGAGCTGGATGTAGGGGAGGGGGGAGGTGAGCTGGATGTAGGGGAGGGGGGAGGTGAGCTGGATGTAGGGGAGGGGGGAGGTGAGCTGGATGAAGGGGAGGGGGTGAGATGGGGGTTTGGGAAGTAGGGGGAGGTGAGCTGGATGTAGGGGAGGGGGGGGGTGGGTGAGATGGATGTAGGGGAGGGGGGGAGGTGAGCTGGATGTAGGGGAGGGGGGGGAGGTGAGCTGGATGTAGGGGAGGGGGGGAGGTGAGCTGGATGTAGGGGAGGGGGGGAGGTGAGTTGGAGGTAGGGGAGGGGGGGAGGGGAGTGGGATGTGGGGGAGGGGGGAGGTGAGCTGGATGTAGGGGAGGGGGGAGGTGAGTTGGATGTAGGGGAGGGGGGAGGTGAGCTGGATGTAGGGGAGGGGGGAGGTGAGCTGGATGTAGGGGAGGGGGTGAGATGGGGGTAGGGGAAGTAGGGGAGGTGAGCTGAATGTAGGGGAGGGGGGGAGGGAGGTGAGATGAGGGTAGGGGAAGTAGGGGGAGGTGAACTGGATGTAGGGGAGGGGGGGAGGTGTGATGGGGGTAGGGGAAGTAGGGGGAGGTGAGCTGGATGTAGGGGAGGGGGTGTGATGGGGGTTTGGGAAGTAGGGGGAGGTGAGCTGGATGTAGGGGAGGGGTGGGGGAGGTGAGATGGATGTAGGGGAGGGTGGGAGGTGAGCTGGATGTAGGGGAGGGGGGAGGGAGGTGAGATGGGGGTAGGGGAAGTAGGGGGAGGTGAGCTGGATGTAGGGGAGGGGGGTGTGATGGGGGTTTGGGAAGTAGGGGGAGGTGAGCTGGATGTAGGGGAGGGGTGGGGGAGGTGAGATGGATGTACGGGAGGGGGGGAGGTGAGCTGGATGTAGGGGAGGGGGGGGAGGTGAGCTGGATGTAGGGGAGGGGGGGAGGTGAGTTGGATGTAGGGGAGGGGTGGAGGGAGGTGAGATGGGGGTAGGGGAAGGAGTGAGGGCGACAGGGATCAAGGGAGGTAGGGGAGAGAAGTAGGGGGGTAAGGGGAGGGAAGTAGGGAGGTAAGGGGGGAGTAGGGAGGTAGTGGTAGGGAAGTAGGGACGTAGGGGTAGGGAAGTAGGGAGGTAGGGGAAGGGAAGTAGGGAGATAAGGGGGTAGGAAAGCAGGGAGGTAAGGGGGAGGGAAGTAGGGAGGTAAGGGGGAGTAGGGAGGTAAGGGGGAGGGAAGTAGGGAGGTAAGGGGGGAGTAGGGAGGTAGTGGTTGGGAAGTAGGGACGTAGGGGTAGGGAAGTAGGGAGGTAGGGAAAGGGAGGTAGGGGAGGGAAGTAGGGAGGTAGGGGAGGGAAGTAGGGAGGTAGGGAAGTAGGGAGGTAGGGGTACGGAAGTAGGGAGGTAGGGGTAGGGAGGTAGGGGGAGGATAGTAGGGAGGTAGGAGTAGGGAGGTAGGGGGAGGGAGGTAGGGGGAGGGAAGTAGGGAGGTAGGGGGAGGGAGGTAGGGGGAGGGAAGTAGGGAGGTAGGGGTAGGGAGGTAGGGGGAGGGAAGTAGGGAGGTAGGGGTAGGGAGGTAGGGGGAGGGAAGTAGGGAGGTAGGGGTAGGGAAGTAGGGAGGTAGGGGTAGGGAAGTAGGGAGGTAGGGGTAGGGAAGTAGGGAGGTAGGGGTAGGGAAGTAGGGAGGTAGGGGAGGGAAGTAGGGAGGTAGGGGAGGGAAGTAGGGAGGTAGGGGTAGGGAAGTAGGGAGGTAGGGGTAGGGAAGTAGGGAGGTAGGGGAGGGAAGTAGGGAGGTAGGGGAGGGAAGTAGGGAGGTAGGGGAGGGAAGTAGGGAGGTAGGGGGAGGGAAGTAGGGAGGTAGGGGGAGGGAAGTACGGAGGTAGGGGGAGGGAAGTAGGGAGGTAGGGGGAGAGAAGTAGGGAGGTAGGGGAGGGAAGTACGGAGGTAGGGGTAGGGAAGTAGGGAGGTAGGGGTAGGGAAGTAGGAAGGTAGGGGGAGGGAAGTAGGGAGGTAGGGGGAGGGAAGTAGGGAGATAGGGGTAGGGAAGTACGGAGGTAGGGTTCACTGTCCCACAATATTGCCTGGGCCACTCGTTAGGGAACAATCTCTAGGATTTATAAAAACGCAAGGCTGGCATTTTATTTTGCAGAGCCGCAGTATTTCAGGATTGCCAGGAAACAGCTGTCTACCTGCCGCTGCTGCAGTCAACCAAATCATCGTTTTATTTCCCGCCAGCTTCTATAAAACTCCTTATTGTTTTCCCTTACTCTGCGTCACTGAGAGAGATGGTGACTCTACCTGTCATGTTTATACACACTCCTGTAGCTACCTGTCATGTTTATACACACTCCTGTAGCTACCTGTCATGTTTATACACACTCCTGTAGCTACCTGTCATGTTTATACACACTCCTGTAGCTACCTGTCATGTCTATACACACTCCTGTATCTATCTGTCATGTTTATACACACTTTTGTAGCTACCTGTCATGTCTATACACACTCAAGCGATGATCCAACTCTCTCGTGATCTCCATTAAGTCATAAGCCACGCATGTAGGTCCATCCTTATAGAGACGTGCTAATAAACACACTCCCGACCCTCTGGCCACAGCCACCTCACCTCCTCACGGTCAGTCATCAACACCTCCCACCGACACCCAACCTTCTTTATTTACTTTGGGGAGAAAAAAATTACGTGATAAAATAAACAGACAGACAGACAGACAGACAGACAGACAGACAGACACACACACACACACACACACACAAACACACACACACACACACACACACACATGTCACTCAAGTACATACATACAGACAGACAGACAGAAACGTAAACACACACACACGAAGCGCCGACGTAACAGACCACAAGTTTGAGGAAATCTCCCAGATTTACCCTACTGACCAATCGCTAGATGTCGACCCTTACGAGTTAACACTTAACCCATCACCCCTGACCAGCTACTCGACCTGCTGGTACGAGTCTTATCTCCCTACGTGTTCCTTTATCTGGAGAATTAAGGTTCTTCTCGAGTAGCTGGTGGATGTAGGTGACGCTAAGAGATTGTCGAACATGCGTCTGGTTTAATACCACCACCACAAGTTATACAGCACCTTTTGAGGAACGCCGGGCGCTGCTTACTGCCACCACTGGCCTTTATATTTATTACAGGCAATAACTATAGCGCTGTGTGTTCACCAGTCTGTCGGGGTAAGATTATAGTCGTTACTACACGTTTCATTATCACTAGACTTACGGACCTGCAAGGGAGGGGGGAGTTGGTGTATATCAAATAATGACCAGCAGGTGTTGGTCTGTCTGTACTACACTCTGGTTACCGCGGCCTAACTTTGTGCACGACTGCCGGGTTAACACCAAACTCGACCCATACCGCTCTGTAGATCATGTGCAAAATCTCTTAACGAGTTTAGGGTCACGTGTTATAGGTCAAAGGTCAAAAAAAAATATCCATGCTTCCTTCCGACTTGGTTTCTGATATTGAAATTCTATTGATTATGAGATTATATGTAGAACATTAGCTACTGTTATCTTTATCAATATATTGTATTATCTAATAGTACAACTCAGATCCATCAATGAATTATACTACCCATCAGATGTCTCTCTTGATCGTACGTGAAGAACGGGGTTAGGTTTTCGTACGACTTATTTACTATCTCATACAGGTACGAGTTTGTTTATAATGTTTACAGTGTCGAATTTCCTTTTTATTACAGCCAGCGTGTTTTATGGTTAGTTAGTTATAATGGCTACGAGATTAGGACCTGGGTAATGCTCAGTGATCTATCCTGGACGATCCTAAGTATGATACGTAGCACCTACCCTCCTATCCCTCCTCCTACTACTATTCCAACTCCTCTTTTTACTACTACTACTACTACTACTACTACTACTACTTCCTTACTACTATTACTACTATAATTTCCACCATAACCGCCACACGTCTTGCCTTTCTCCTATCTCCTCCCCAAACCCCGTTCCTCTACTCTCACACTCCTTTCTCTCATTCTCATCTCCCCTCTCACTTTCGCCTCTCTTCTCACTTCCACACACTTCTCAACCTTGCTTCACCTCTCCCTCAACCACACTCCGCACTGCCTCATTTCCCCCACCCCTCTCACACCACTTTTCCCACTCCCTCAAACGACTCCAGGTAGGGGTAGGTGTGTGTGTGTGTGTGTGTTAGGGTCGAGTAAATTGCCAATATCTTCTTCCCCTTTACGGCCGTCAACGAGGGTTTGCCCGGTTAGACCACCAATTGGCTGTTTTGTGAGGTGACGGGATGACCCTTTGTAGATCACAGCCCAGGGTGTTAGGTGATTGGTGACATTTGTAAGTCACCAAATTAGGATTATATGTGATTATTGGTATTTGTTCATCACCAATTGTGTTATTGTGTAACTGGTGAACACTATAGATCACCAATTTAATCATTAGGAAATTGGTGATCTATAAAAGTCACCAAAAAGGTTCTTAGGTGATTAATAACTAGTGTACAACACCTATTGGGTATTTACGTATATTTTTTTAAGCCGTGAGTATGGGATATTTTTGACCATCCGAACAATAGGTCTGTTCCCCCTCCCTTGAGCCCGTGTCTAAGCTGGTCACTGAAGAGAAAATGAAGACAAAACTGGCTAGCGTGGGTTCCTAATACACCCTGTTGCTAACTTTTAACAACGGGCTCTTGCAAGGTGAGGAAGAAGCCGTGCACACACACACACACACGAAACAGACGGAGGCAAGTGTGTTTGTGTGTGTGATACAGATATTCTATTAATTTCTCAAAAGGTCAGAAGAGGTGCAAGATTCTCGTTGCAGCACCGAGAACCACCTGGGCGAAAAAGATGTGTTGGATCAATAGGAGGAGTGTTGGAGGAGGAACACAAAAGGAGGAGTGTTGGAGGAGGAACACCATAGGGAGGAGCGTTGGAGAAGGAACACCACAGGGAGGAGTGTTGGCGGAGGAACACCATAGGGAGGAGTGTTGGAGGAGGAACACCATACGAAGGAGTGTTGGAGTAAGAATACCATAGGGAGGAGTGTTGGGGGAGGAACACCATAGGGAGGAGTGTTGGAGGAGGAACACCATAGGGAGGAGTGTTGGAGGAGGAACACCATAGAGAGGAGTGCTGGAGGAAGAATACCATAGGGAGGAGTGTTGTAGAAGAAACACAATAGGGAGGAGTGTTGGAGGAAGAACACCATAGGGGGAGTGCTGGAGGAAGAATACCATAGGGAGGAGTGTTGGAGGAGAAACTCCATAGGGAGGAGTGTTGGAGGAGGAACACCATAGGGAGGAGTGTTGGAGGAGAAACTCCATAGGGAGGAGTGTTGGAGGAGGAACACCATAGGGAGGAGTGTTGGAGGAGGAACGCCATAGGGAGGAGTGTTGGAGGAGGAACGCCATAGGGAGGAGTGTTGGAGGAAGAACACCATAGGGGGAGTGTTGGAGAAGGAACACAATAGGGAGGAGTGTTGGAGGAGTGTGTGACTTTAACTAGTTCTCCCCAAGGAAATAAGCCCGGGACACCCTCTGGTACTAAGTGTGAGTACCCTCTCAGGCGATGAGTGGACGAAGGTCTTGGCCTACTGAGATTAACATGTTATGTTACTGTTTTTCATTTACTGTCTACTAATCTTCTTACATTTTCTAAACGTTTGATCTTCCTCGTCTACTGTACGTTCCAGATAGGCGCCAAGTTTAGCACAATTCGCAAAAAAGTCAAGCGAGTTCCTTTACGACCAATACAGTCAAACGAGCAGCTTCCTCGAATCGTGTTCGTGACCTAACTCCAATTGTATATTTCATATGCTCTCAAACTTTTCCAAAATTTTCACACACGAAAACAAACAAATACAAAAGTAAATAAAAATCAATAGGTAATGAAATCTCCGACTTATTTTTACCATGTCAACACTATCCAAAGAAAAACAACATTTTTACTTGTCAAAAAACAAAAAAACAAAATATCTCTACGTCTCCGTTCACCAACAGACTACTCCCACGAAGGTCAGCACACCCCCCCCCCCCCCCACCACCATGCTGCTGCCAAGACATTTTAGCATCTGGTGAGGGAGCGTCTTGGTGAGAACTGGAGGGGTGTCCTACGTCCTCCCTACCTCACCCCTGGGTGGGCCGGGCACCCTACGTGAGTAGACGTCAAAACTACTCCCTCCTACACACACACACACACACACACACACACACACTACCAATACCAGCACTCACCCCACCTACAGCATTTAGACAACTACCTTCATCACCTCCACGAGTCTTGTATTGTGTTCTTCCCTTAAAAGAGGCACAACTCACATAAACACGCGACAAGACTTGATTGTTTACCTTAATCTAATTCACCTACTGAAAGGGAATTAAGCTTCTTTAGATACACAGTGAGACGGTGGTGTTGCTATTCGTCTCACTCACCTTGTCTCAGACAGATAACACGTGACATTTCTGTTTCTCAAAATCTGTACAAGTGATAAGATTTTTTCTTTGCTGTTCCTTTGTCGATAGGATCGACAGAATTCATCGTCATCTCTCGACAGGACCGACAGAATTCATCGTCATCTCTCGACAGGAGAGACAGAATTCTTCGTCATCTCTCGATAGGATCGACAGAATTCATCGTCATCTCTCGACAGGACCGATAGAATTCATCGTCATCTCTCGACAGGAGCGACAGAATTCATCGTCATCTCTCGACAGGACCGACAGAATTCATCGTCATCTCTCGACAGGAGAGACAGAATTCATCGTCATCTCTCGATAGGACCGACAGAATTCATCGTCATCTCTCGACAGGAGCGACAGAATTCATCGTCATCTCTCGATAGGACCGACAGATTCATCGTCATCTCTCGACAGGACCGACAGAATTCATTGTCATCTCTCGACAGGAGAGACAGAATTCATCGTCATCTCTCGATAGGACCGACAGATTCATCGTCATCTCTCGACAGGAGAGACAGACTTCATCGTCATCTCTCGACAGGACCGACAGAATTCATCGTCATCTCTCGACAGGACCGACAGAATTCATCGTCATCTGTCGATAGGACCGACAGAATTCATCGTCATCTCTCTACAGGAGAGACAGAATTCATCGTCATCTCTCTACAGGAGAGACAGAATTCATCGTCATCTCTCTACAGGAGAGACAGAATTCATCGTCATCTCTCGACAGGACCGACAGAATTCATCGTCATCTCTCGACAGGAGAGACAGAATTCATCGTCATCTCTCGACAGGAGAGACAGAATTCTTCGTCATCTCTCGACAGGAGAGACAGAATTCATCGTCATCTCTCGACAGGAGCGACGGAATTCATTGTCATCTCTCGACAGGAGAGACAGAATTCATCGTCATCTCTCGACAGGAGAGACAGAATTCATCGTCATCTCTCGACAGGAGAGACAGAATTCATCGTCATCTCTCGACAGGAGAGACAAAATTCATCGTCATCTCTCGATAGGATCGACAGAATTCATCGTCATCTCCATCATACAAACTCTCATCTATTTAAAGTTGACTCGGAGGCAAAATATTTAACCAGACGCCGACGAGGAGGACGATGATAAAGACGTGTCTTGGGTGGTGACAATAGGTCTTCGGAATCTTGAAAAAAAGAGAGGAGCTAAAAATAATAGTGACGCCATGAAAGAGGTGCGGCAATGATGTTGACGTCATATGGGAGAGGTGTTCCAAATATTAGTATCGGCATACGAGAAATGTCGCAAATGTTAGTGACGTCATAGGAGAAGTGTCGCAATTGTTAATGGAGTCATAGGAGAAGTGTCGCAATTGTTAATGGCGTCATGGGAGGAGTGTACTACAGTTCCTGTCAAAAGTAATCATCCACTCCACCACCTAACCCCTGCACCTGGCCGGGTCCTTTCTGCGCGGCAAGTCACGTGAGGTGGAGAGGGGGAATAGTCGACTTGGGGAAGGTATGTGATGCAAATTGCTCATCAGAGAGGAAGGGGGTTTAAGAAAGCAGAGAAATTCATGAAAAAAGGAAGGGAATGATGGATTTTTTTTTTCACTTTAATATCTTAGGTTTACATGTTTGAAAGAGTAATAGATGAAGACCCTTATTATAATATACCATCCATTTCCTTATATTTTAATTTTTCAGGTTGTGGTTCAGGTTTTAAACAACGGTAATTATATATTTACAATAATGTTGATATGAGGAGACATATTGAATACGAGAGTTGAAATCACATTGATTTGTTTTAATATTGACCATCACAGGACAGACAGTATCTCAATAGTCCGTCCAATGGCTTCCCTTTTCTATAACCTCCTGTCGTCTTCCTGGGACCGAGGACATACAGTAAGGGTGGACAAGTAACATTCTATCCAACAATTAATTTTTTTGGTCAATTAATAGTGATTTGTTGTCCAGAACGGTAGTGGCGGGAGGCGGAAGTGATCAAGTAACAGCCTCGTTTAGTGTTACTGGTGGTTGGCAAGCCACACCCCCTCCTCTCTATGTTGTGATATCACCGGTTTTCTTCCACGGCAGCCAGACGCCTTATCATCCCTAATGACACATTACCTGCCAAAAGATCACTCGCATTCCTCCCCAGAATCTTAAGTAAAGGCAAAGATAACTAAGGGAAAAGTTAAGTCCACATAACACCTCTCCTTCGCCTCCCCGGACCTCCGACCTCCTAGATGGTTGGTTGTTTGGGCTTTAGGCCTATCAACTGCCAGAGTTAGTGATGTAATAGGATGAGTGATGGCAACTACAGGTGACGTCATAAGAGGAGTTGTGTGGGTGGCGGTGCGGCCTGTCACCCGCGGTCAGTTATTCGTGATGGCGGGAGTAATCAAGCTGAAAACGACAGGGACCACGTCGACAAAACCTGCCCGAGTGTCTATAATGATCATCAGGAGGGACGAGACCCGAGCTTCCATCACCCACCGTACCCAAGTGAGTCAAATGAAGCTGCTAATTGTTGCTACGTTTCCAAACACACACACACACACACACACACACACACACACACACACACAGAAGGAAACGCTCACGACACATAAAGACAGGAAGCAGTAATTCAATCCAGCAGGCAAAAGACTCTCTGGCCGGACCTACAGTACACCTGTCAGCAGAGAGAAGGTCTAGCTCCCTCATCCCCATCACAGGAGACCAAGAACCACTCATCTTTATAATGGCCTTAAGGCACATATTCTCGGTCATCTCAAAGGAAAAATGTTCTCTCTTGATTACCTGGCTTAGAACCTTAATTAAACGAGCACATTATAATTACGGAAATGTGGTGGTGGGATCTAACTGCTCATAAATATCGAATGATTAAATATGGGTGTGGTTAGTAGATAGGAGAGGAGGGTTTGTGTGTGTGTGTGTGTGTGTGTGTGTGTGTGTGTCTGTCTGTCTGTCTGTCTGCCTGCCTGCCTGCCTGCCTGCCTGCCTCTCCACAACACTGCTAAGCTCTTCTCACAGGGTAACACACCCCTATTCCCATAAGTGGTGAGTGTGTTTGGTTACCGGTGGGAAGACGAACTATAACGCTGTCAACAAGGAATCACATAAATACCGTGTGAACATCCCCTCGTCAGCCAATCATGGGCGGATGCATCTGGCGAACCAAACCTGGTCTTGTAAGGGAACTGCCGATTGTTTTTTCTCCAAGAATCCAATAAGTGTTAATTTACTGCCTGGCATCTAAGGAAACAGACAGATAAGAGTCGTCAGATCGATTGCTGTGGCAGTGACTAAGGGAACACCGTACTGTGGAGTCCCTCGCTGGCTATAATAAACATCTTTACAGTAAATAGATGAGTGATGAGGGTAGGAGGGTGTAAGGCTGTAATACACGTTAATAAGTTCAAAGGCAGAGAGAGAGTCATGTCCAGGGAGTTCAGGTAATGACTCAACTTCGTCAAGGTTGTTCTGAAGTTGCAGGGAAGAAATGAAAGAGAACCTGGTATATTTCGTACTGTACGCCACGCCACGCCACGTTACACCTTACCCCTATCCCAGCATCAGTAGTTCAATGAAGGTTTGCAACTCCAAAAACAGTGAAAATTTGACGAGCGAGACCATGAACATTCAACGGGATCATACAATGTGGTCGAGCGGTGTTCAGTAGTATTTACTTTAACTATGTCCATATTCTCGCAAGGGTACAAACATTGCACTGTGCTATATAGATGATAGTATGGTACAGCTGACGTAGTGAGGTACAACAGGTACAGTGCGGGTACAGCTGGCAGACATCTGATCAACACAAAGTAACATGAGCTTGTAATGACGTCATCCACACACAAGGTTAGATGACAATACACAAACATGTTGACACAACCGAAGCAACACACAAACACACAGCAATACAAACAAACACCACAAGCAATCAATCTCC
This sequence comes from Homarus gammarus, assembly GCA_958450375.1. Classification (NCBI taxonomy): domain Eukaryota; kingdom Metazoa; phylum Arthropoda; class Malacostraca; order Decapoda; family Nephropidae; genus Homarus; species Homarus gammarus. The sequence goes on from CAUDMG010004094.1 coordinate 1,301,944, forward strand.
CATTTAGATTTACATAATATTTTCCGTAAACATTGTCAATTAATTACAAAACACCTCAGTGTACAAATAACAACTTAACTTTCACACGTACGTCATCATGATCGTCATATATAGACCACTTTCAGCCAATACAAAAGCAGGAAATTCATAAAACGAGAGTTAAATATGGATACAAAAGACATGGTGAGGCGTCGACTTCATCAAAACGACAACAATATCGCTAATTAGAAACAACGACAGACACAAAAACTTCCCTGTCGCACCGCCACCTAGGAGGAACAGCCCAGCCGACATGACAACAAGGGTTTGGGGAGGAGGGATGTGGGGAGGGGGAGGAGGGGGAGGGGGAGGAGGAGGAGGATGCACGACACACATTGACATGCCGCCAGTGGCTCTCTCACAATGAATAATAGCCAAGACGTGGAAAAGTCTACGGACACTGTGTGTAATATTTCATTACACACACACACACACACACACACACACACACACACACACTCTCTCTCTCTCTCTCTGTCCGGCGACGATGACAATGGCGCAGTTAAGGGGAAGGAATGAGAGGGGGAGGGGGAGGGGGAGGGGGGGCCGAAATTCTGGGTCCTGCCACATTAGTGTCTGACTTAATGATTTGTATCCACGTCAGAGGCTCCCCCAAGAACGTCTTCTCTGGTTTAATGCCCCATGTTAAAAACTCCGTGAAGCCTCATGGTTCGTCGCAACTCTCACAACGGCACCATTATAAACCTTGTTCCCGTGAGTCATGAGTTAAATCCTCGTACTCAAGGGGTTGTTATCGTACTCAAAGGGTGAAGGTATCGTACTCAAGGGGTTGTTATCGTACTCAAAGGGTGAAGGTATCGTACTCAAGGGGTTGTTATCGTACTCAAAGGGTGAAGGTATCGTACTCAAGGGGTTGTTATCGTACTCAAAGGGTGAAGGTATCGTGTTAAAGGGGTGAAGGTATCGTGTTCAAAGGGTGAAGGCATCGTATTCAAGGGTTGAAGGCATCGTGTTCAAAGGGAGAAGGCATCGTATTCAAGGGGTGAAGGTATCGTGTTCAAGGGATAAAAGCATCGTGTTCAAGGGGTAATGGCGACGTGTTCAAGGGGTGAAGGCGTCGTATTTAAGGGGTGAAGGCATCGTGTTCAAAGGGTGAAGGCATCGTATCCAAGTGGTCAAGTCATCGTATTCAAGTGGCTAGCAGTTTACCCCTGATGCCCCGCGTTATCATCATGTTCAATAGCATCTGCTGATAAATCATGAATATCGTCTTAACTTCACGTTCTTCTTCTAACATGCATCGACCACTACCAACACAACTCCAACTAAAATTATATGACCATACAAACATTCTGGTCTGGTGGAACAATTATTACCCAAAATTTGTTCTCCCCGGCTACCACAATTCGTACTAAGTAAACGCTATCCACTTAGGAAAGATGTACACTATATTAGGTAACGTTACACCCAGCTGACACAGTACATTCAAGTAAACAGTCTGGGTCTCAATTTATGTCGTTAATTTGGAAAACTTATCCAAAGATGATATTGATGAGGGAGGGAAAACAGAACCCACATAGTAAGGTAGGATACGGTAGGGTAAGGTAAGTTAGGGCAGGGTAGAGGGTAAGGTAGAGGGTAAGGTAAGCTAGGGTAGGGAAGAGGGTAGGGTAGAGGGTAGGGTAGAGGGTAGGGTAAGCTAGGGTAGGGTAAAGGGTAGGGTAAGCTAGATCAGGGTAGAGGGTAGGGTAGAGGGTAGGGTAAGCTAGAGCAGGGTAGAGGGTAGGGTAAGCTAGGGCAGGGAAGAGGGTAGGGTAAGCTAGGGAAGGGTAGAGGGTAGGGTAAGCTAGAGCAGGGTAGAGGGTAGGGTAGAGGGTAGGGTAAGCTAGGGTAGGGTAGAGGGTAGGGTAAGCTAGGGCAGGGTAGAGGGTAGGGTAAGCTAGAGCAGGGTAGAGGGTAGGTTAAGCTAGGGTAGGGTAGAGGGTAGGGTAAGCTAGGGCAGGGTAGAGGGTAGGGTAGGATAGGATAGGTAGGGTAGGGTAGGGTAGGGTAGGGTAGGATAGGATAGGATAGGATAGGTAGGGTAGGGTAGGATAGGATAGGTAGGGTAGGATAGGATAGGTAAGGTAGGGTAGGTAAGGTAGAGCTGGATAGGGACGGATAGGGTAGGGTAATCGGGAAAATAAATTGTTATCCTTAGCACTTCGACTCCCCAACACCTACCCTCCCCAACACCTACCCTCCCCAACACCTACACTCCCCAACACCTACACTCCCCAACACCTACACTCCCCAATACCTACACACTCCCCAACACCTACACTCCCCAACACCTACCCTCCCCAACACCTACCCTCCCCAACACCTACCCTCCCTAACACCCCCCAACACCTACACTCCCCAACACCTACCCTCCCTAACACCCCCCAACACCTACCCTCCCCAACACCTACCCTCCCCAACACCGACACTCCCCAACACCTACACTCGCCAACACCTACCCTCCCCAACACCTACCCTCCCCAACACCTACCCTCCCCAACACCTACCCTCCCCAACACCTACACTCCCCAACACCTACCCTCCCCAACATCTACCCTCCCCAACACCTACCCTCCCCAACACCTACCCTCCCCAACACTCCCCAACACCTACCCTCCCCAACACCTACACACCCCAACACCTACCCTCCCCAACACCTACCCTCCCCAACACCTACCCTCCCCAACACCTACCCTCCCCAACACCTACCCTCCCCAACACCTACCCTCCCCAACACCTACCCTCCCCAACACCTACACTCCCCAACACCTACATAATTTGGTCTATATTCGTAAAAATGCCATTGAACTTATTTGTCTCAGATACTCCGTTATATTTTCCACACTTTATCTGTTCCTTTTTACCAAATTTCCTTTATCCCTTTACTATCTTACTCAATAATGGAAGAGGTGTAAAAATATATAGATAGATACCTAGATGAGAGAGAGAGAGAGAGAGAGAGAGAGAGAGAGAGAGAGAGAGAGAGAGAGAGAGAGATAAAACAGACAGACAGAGATAGAGAGATGGATAGATAGATGGATAGACGGACGGACGGACGGACGGACGGACGGACGGACGGACGGAGATAGGTAGATAGATAAAAAAAACCATGAACCCATTTCTAAGATATTCATATATATATAATAAAGTCACGAGTTACTCTAAAAATATTGAAACAAACAAAACAATTGAAGTCCAATGTGGTAAAATTGCTTCTAAATAATTCACAAACATAACCAAAAAAACAACAATAACAATATGACATGTTGTTGTTGGCATGACTGAAGCATATATACCACTAGGGGGGGAGAGGAGGGGTAGTTTAAGCTGACCCAATGACACGAAACATTACTACCTTCAATATACTGTACACTAACACTTGCCTGTACAGTACCTGGTAATTGTGGATTTATGAGAATAGGTTTAAGAGATGCCTTCCTTTTTTTAACTGAGGAGGGATTTACAATGGATTATTATTGACTCGAGGATTACAAGGGTTAACACACACACACACACACACACACACACACACACACACACACACACTCACTCACTCACTCACTCACTCACTCACTCACTCACACACACACACACACACATCATAGTAGGTCCTTGCACTTAAGTGGTGGGGATAAAGGGCTCAAGTTAGGACAGAAGGTTATATTACCACGTAGCTTCAATATAATATTATAGCCTCCAGAGGGAACATCATTTATTGCACTGTTTACTGAATAGGATTAAAATATACTTGAACTCTCACAACTAATAACATATATCACCCACACAAACTTAAGAACCAAATGCTTGTATATATTGAAGTGTCAGTGATAAATAGTGAGTAAAATATCCGAACAGTGAGGAGGAAATAAGTGCTTATCGCTTCAAAAGAATTTCATTCAAAGGTTTAATAACAGTAGTCACAGAAAACGTGGATTAGGGCGTACCAACAGAGAGAGAGAGAGAGAGAGAGAGAGAATATGTTGTCCTAGACTGACTAAGAGAAACATAACTCCTGCGTCCATCACGAGCCTCGTGAAACTTAACACATGTATACATTACATGAAGCACTCAACACTATGCCACTAACACGCGGATAACACACTATAACACAAGACTTAAGGTGATTACTACGCCAGCAGTATATAGTATACAACATATACCGTACAAGAACCTGCTTGCATGCATGCACACACAAACACACACCGAGCACTGCTATGATTCCCCCTTTATCCTTTATGCCGGAGTGGCGACATGAACGTGTGGGCGCGACCCGCTGGCGCCAGACACTATTAACATATACTTCAATACTCTTTATTTATACCCACGAGTGCTGCCATCTAGCGCCCGCCCGTTGAACTTACTTTTCAAAACATTGAGCGAGATTTTTCAGGATCGCTTTCACTTGAGGATTCGCTATAACACAGTTGATTTTATACTGGTTATTACGAGTTTTCGTGTGCAATAAAATTACTGAGAATGGTTGCAAGCAAAACATTTTGTGGGGAAAATAAAACTGAAATGCGAGAAATATTAGTTATGTTAGTTTTATACTGTATGAGGAAAACTTGAGAAGGCACTCGGCTGGTTGGCCTCACACTGTGCGAACATTCACTATTATGAAGGGGACACCAGGGTTCACTTGCTGCCCCACCCGCACACTATCCCCACGCCCGCCTACTGCCCCTACGCTCGACAATGCCCCTACGTCTGGATATTACCCTCATGCCCGCACACTATCTCCACACCCACCTACTGCCCTCACCCCCGATTACTACCCCACGCCCTCCGACTGCCTCACCACCCACCTACTGCACTCCACTCCCAATGAAACTACATCCGATAAAAATTCTTATCTGGCAAAATCTCAGCATCAAGAGGACCCACAGCATCAAAAGGACCCACAGATATCAAGAAGACCCACAGCATCAAGGGGACCCACAGCATCAAAAGGACCCACAGATATCAAGAAGACCCACAGCATCAAAAGGACCCACAGATATCAAGAAGACCCACAGCATCAAGGGGACCAACAGCATCAAGGGGACCCACAGCATCAAGAGGACCAACAGCATCAAGGGGACCCACAGCATCAAGGGGAACAACAGCATCAAGGGGACCAACAGCATCAAGAGGACCCACAGCATCAAGGGGACCCTCTTCACCAGGGGGAGTCACTAAAGAGAACATCTCAACACTTCTGGTCAACATCCGTCATCTAATACGAGGGTCGTGTAGGTACAGGAGGAGTTAAGGAATTTAACACCTATACACCACCAACACAACAACCACATAAATGACCCACAAGTATACACCAACAACATACATGACCCACAAGTATACACCAACAACATACATGACCCACCAGTATACACCAACAACATACATGACCCACCAGTATACACCAACAACATACACGACCCACAAGTATACACCAACAACATACATGACCCACAAGTATACACCAACAACATACATGACCCCACAAGTATACACCAACAACATACATGACCCACAAGTATACACCAACAACATACATGACCCCACATTACGTATATACCAAATCGTGTCAAACATTCAGGGAATTTTACCTGAACTTGCAAAACCAGACGGAAAAAGTAGACAAAATTTCCACATCCTCTCCTGCCAGTACCAACCAGAGATATAATACGGGAGGAAAGTACCACATTTGGGAATATTTTATTGGTCATGTTACTTGTGTTGTCAAATATTCGAAAAAGTTTTACAAAAAATGAAATCTTAAGACAGTAGGCGGTGAAGGAGTCCGGGGTGTAGAGTGAAGATTATCCTTGGTGAAATAATAATAATAATAATAATAATAATAATAATAATAATAATAATAACATTAACATTAACAATAATAATAATAATAATAATAATAATAATAATAATAATAATAATAATAATAATAATAATAGTAATAATAATAATAATAAAATTAATAATACTAATAATTATAATACTAATATATAGAAGAAATAATAATAATAACCATAAGAATAACCCACAACAGTCGCTCCTAAACCGGAACTTTAAACTCTTTTGCCGCCAAAAGCTGCGGCGGTCCGGGACAAGCAGAGAGAGAGAGAAGAGAGAGATGCTGCAGCGGTCCCGTACAAATAGAGAGAGAGAGAGATGCTGCAGCGGTCCCGTACAAATAGAGAGAGAGAGAGATGCTGCAGCGGTCCCGTACAAGCAGAGAGAGAGAGAGATGCTGCAGCGGTCCCGTACAAGCAGAGAGAGAGAGAGATGCTGCAGCGGTCCCGTACAAATAGAGAGAGAGAGAGAGAGAGAGAGAGAGAGAGAGAGAGAGAGAGAGAGAGAGAGAGAGATGCTGCAGCGGTCCCGTACAAGCAGAGAGAGAGAGAGAGAGAGAGAGAGAGAGATGCTGCAGCGGTCCGGAACAAGCAGAGAGAAAGAGAGAGATATATGCTGCAGCGGTCCCGTACAAGCAGAGAGAGAGAGAGAGAGAGAGAGAGAGAGAGAGAGAGAGAGAGAGAGAAAGAAAGAGATGCTGCAGCGGTCCCGTACAAGCAAAGAGAGAGAGAGAGAGAGAGAGAGAGAGAGAGAGAGAGAGAGAGAGAGGTCAGTAGAAAACTCTGTACCGAGAAAAGACTACAATTACAAACTTGGGCACCATAAAGACTACCACCACTTAGGGAAGCTCTGGCCAGGAAGGGAGAGGGGGTGAGGAGGATGGAGGGAGGTGGGGAAGGGCGGGATGGAGGGACGAGATGGGGGAGTAAGAGGGAGGTTGTGTTGGGGGGAGGGAGGCACTCGTGTACTCCTACCACCACCACCACCCCTGAACCTGATCGTGACTTCTCTGAATGCGGCATCCCAGTCTGGGTCTTGCATCTCTCTCTCTCTCTCTCTCTCTCTCTCTCTCTCTCTCGCTCTCTCTCACTCTCTCTAACTTCCATCACATGACATCACCACCGCCACCAAAATCATCAAGTACTGCAGAGAACCACAACCAAATTCACTAGTTTTGCCTTAACCCAATTACAATGTACGACAACACTCGTCACCATAACAAAACCGCAACCAAGAACCTCCCTTACCATAAGCCACGTCAAGTCAATTCTCATCCTAACCAAACATGACTCCACGACGTGACTGATATAATGCATCGTCCTGAGTGACATGAAATACTTAACTCATATCACTGACATGAAAGGATAATCTAAATAAATTGCACCCGAGCCAGATGCTGTATTATGTATGAATATTATACTTTCTCACACACACACACACACACATACGTACTGTACATACATACATACATACATATACTACGTGTTTGCTGTTCAACACCTACATTAATCTGCATGTTCACTATGTTCCTTTACCTTTCTCCAATGAAGGCTTTTGCTAAATCACTAATGTATGTACAGTAATAAGTCATTTATGTCCAATGTATATTTTCAGCCTTCAGGCTTCAGAAAATTTTCAATAAGCCGTTAATTATTATTATTATTATTATTATTATTATTATTATTAATATTATTATTATATATTATTATTATTATTATTATTATTACATACATATTCAGTTTGGTACACACGACACTGGTCGCCTCGTCGGTGTAAGTAACCTTTGAGCAAACCAGTCACTCATATTATGATGTAACAAGGATGACTCATCAATATAATGTGACAAGGATGACTCATCATTATGTGACAAGGATGACTCATCATTATGTGACAAGGATGACTCATCATTATGTGACAGGGATGACTCATCATTATGTGACAAGGATGACTCATCAATATAATGTGACAAGGATGACTCATCATTATGTAACAAGGATGACTTATTAATATGTGACAAGGATGACTCATCATTATGTGACAGGGATGACTCATCATTATGTGACAAGGATGACTCATTAATATGTGACAAGGATGACTCATCATTATGTGACAGGGATGACTCATCATTATGTGACAAGGATGACTCATCATCATGTGACAAGGATGACTCATCATTATGTGACAGGGATGACTCATTAATATGTGACAAGGATGACTCATTAATATGTGACAGGGATGACTCATTAATATGTGACAAGGATGACTCATCATTATGTGACAAGGATGACTCATTATTATGTGACAAGGATGACTCATTAATATGTGACAAGGATGACTCATCATTGTGACAAGGATGACTCATCATTATGTGACAAGGATGACTCATCATTATGTGACAGGGATGACTCATCATTATGTGACAAGGATGACTCATTAATATGTGACAAGGATGACTCATCATTATGTGACAAGGATGACTCATTAATATGTGACAAGGATGACTCATTATTATGTGACAGGGATGACTCATTAATATGTGACAAGGATGACTCATCATTATGTGACAAGGATGACTCATCATTATGTGACAAGGATGACTCATTAATATGTGACAAGGATGACTCATCATTGTGACAAGGATGACTCATCATTATGTGACAAGGATGACTCATTAATATGTGACAAGGATGACTCATCATTATGTGACAAGGATGACTCATTATTATGTGACAAGGATGACTCATTAATATGTGACAAGGATGACTCATCATTGTGACAAGGATGACTCATCATTATGTGACAAGGATGACTCATTAATATGTGACAAGGATGACTCATCATTATGTGACAGGGATGACTCATTAATATGTGACAAGGATGACTCATCATTATGTGACAAGGATGACTCATTATTATGTGACAAGGGTGACTCATTAATATGTGACAAGGATGACTCATCATTGTGACAAGGATGACTCATCATTGTGACAAGGATGACTCATCATTATGTGACAGGGATGACTCATTAATATGTGACAAGGATGACTCATCATTATGTGACAAGGATGACTCATTAATATGTGACAAGGATGACTCATCATTATGTGACAAGGATGACTCATTAATATGTGACAAGGATGACTCATTATTATGTGACAGGGATGACTCATTAATATGTGACAAGGATGACTCATCATTATGTGACAAGGATGACTCATTAATATGTGACAAGGATGACTCATCATTATGTGACAAGGATGACTCATTAATATGTGACAAGGATGACTCATTATTATGTGACAGGGATGACTCATTAATATGTGACAAGGATGACTCATCATTATGTGACAAGGATGACTCATCATTATGTGACAAGGATGACTCATTAATATGTGACAAGGATGACTCATCAATATGTGACAAGGATGACTCATCATTGTGACAAGGATGACTCATCATTATGTGACAGGGATGACTCATCATTATGTGACAAGGATGACTCATTAATATGTGACAAGGATGACTCATCATTATGTGACAAGGATGACTCATTATTATGTGACAAGGATGACTCATTATTATGTGACAGGGATGACTCATTAATATGTGACAAGGATGACTCATCATTATGTGACAAGGATGACTCATTATTATGTGACAAGGGTGACTCATTAATATGTGACAAGGGTGACTCATTAATATGTGACAAGGATGACTCATCATTATGTGACAGGGATGACTCATCATTATGTGACAGGGATGACTCATCATTATGTGACAAGGATGACTCATTATTATGTGACAAGGATGACTCATTAATGTGACAAGGATGACTCATTAATATGTGACAGGGATGACTCATCATTATGTGACAGGGATGACTCATCATTATGTGACAAGGATGACTCATTATTATGTGACAAGGATGACTCATTAATATGTGACAAGGATGACTCATTAATATGTGACAAGGATGACTCATTATTATGTGACAGGGATGACTCATTAATATGTGACAAGGATGACTCATCATTATGTGACAAGGATGACTCATTAATATGTGACAAGGATGACTCATCATTATGTGACAAGGATGACTCATATATGTGACAAGGATGACTCATAATTATGTGACACGGATGACTCATTAATATGTGACAAGGATGACTCATCATTATGTGACAAGGATGACTCATCATTATGTGACAAGGATGACTCATTAATATGTGACAAGGATGACTCATATGTGACAGATGACTCATCATTGTGACAAGGATGACTCATCATTATGTGACAAGGATGACTCATCATTATGTGACAAGGATGACTCATTAATATGTGACAAGGATGACTCATCATTATGTGACAAGGATGACTCATTATTATGTGACAAGGATGACTCATTATTATGTGACAGGGATGACTCATTAATATGTGACAAGGATGACTCATCATTATGTGACAAGGATGACTCATTATTATGTGACAAGGGTGACTCATTAATATGTGACAAGGGTGACTCATTAATATGTGACAAGGATGACTCATCATTATGTGACAGGGATGACTCATCATTATGTGACAGGGATGACTCATCATTATGTGACAAGGATGACTCATTATTATGTGACAAGGATGACTCATTAATGTGACAAGGATGACTCATTAATATGTGACAAGGATGACTCATCATTATGTGACAGGGATGACTCATCATTATGTGACAAGGATGACTCATTATTATGTGACAAGGATGACTCATTAATATGTGACAAGGATGACTCATTAATATGTGACAAGGATGACTCATCATTATGTGACAGGGATGACTCATCATTATGTGACAAGGATGACTCATCATTATGTGACAAGGATGACTCATCATTATGTGACAAGGATGACTCATCATTGTGACAAGGATGACTTATCATTGTGTGACAAGGATGACTCATCATTATGTGACACGGATGACTCATTATTATGTGACAAGGATGACTCATCATTGTGACAAGGATGACTCATCATTATGTGACAAGGATGACTCATTATTATGTGACAAGGATGACTCATCATTATGTGACAAGGATGACTCATCATTATGTGACAAGGATGACTCATCATTATGTGACACGGATGACTCATTATTATGTGACAAGGATGACTCATCATTGTGACAAGGATGACTCATCATTATGTGACAAGGATGACTCATCATTGTGACAAGGATGACTCATTATTATGTGACAAGGATGACTCATCATTGTGACAAGGATGACTCATCATTATGTGACAGGATGACTCATCATTATGTGACAAGGATGACTCATTAATATGTGACAAGGATGACTCATCATTATGTGACAAGGATGACTCATTAATATGTGACAAGGATGACTCATCATTATGTGACAAGGATGACTCATTAATATGTGACAAAGATGGCTCATTATGTGACATGGATGACTCATTAATATGTGACAAGGATGACTCATCATTATGTGACAAGGATGACTCATTATTTTGTGACAAGGATGACTCATTAATATGTGACAAGGATGACTCATCATTGTGACAAGGATGACTCATCATTATGTGACAAGGATGACTCATCATTATGTGACAGGGATGACTCATCATTATGTGACAAGGATGACTCATTAATATGTGACAAGGATGACTCATCATTATGTGACAAGGATGACTCATTATTATGTGACAAGGATGACTCATTAATATGTGACAAGGATGACTCATTATTATGTGACAAGGATGACTCATTAATATGTGACAAGGATGACTCATCATTATGTGACAAGGATGACTCATTATTATGTGACAAGGATGACTCATTATTATGTGACAAGGATGACTCATCATATGTGACAAGGATGACTCATCATTATGTGACAAGGATGACTCATTAATATGTGACAAGGATGACTCATCATTATGTGACAGGGATGACTCATTATTATGTGACAAGGATGACTCATCATTATGTGACAAGGATGACTCATTATTATGTGACAAGGATGACTCATTAATATGTGACAAGGATGACTCATCATTGTGACAAGGATGACTCATCATTGTGACAAGGATGACTCATCATTATGTGACAAGGATGACTCATCATTATGTGACAAGGATGACTCATTATTATGTGACAAGGATGACTCATCATTATGTGACAAGGATGACTCATTAATATGTGACAAGGATGACTCATTATTATGTGACATGGATGACTCATTAATATGTGACAAGGATGACTCATCATTATGTGACAAGGATGACTCATAATATGTGACAAGGATGACTCATCATTATGTGACAAGGATGACTCATTAATATGTGACAAGGATGACTCATTATTATGTGACAGGGATGACTCATTAATATGTGACAAGGATGACTCATCATTATGTGACAAGGATGACTCATCATTATGTGACAAGGATGACTCATTAATATGTGACAAGGATGACTCATCAATATGTGACAAGGATGACTCATCATTGTGACAAGGATGACTCATCATTATGTGACAGGGATGACTCATCATTATGTGACAAGGATGACTCATTAATATGTGACAAGGATGACTCATCATTATGTGACAAGGATGACTCATATTATGTGACAAGGATGACTCATATTATGTGACAGGGATGACTCATTAATATGTGACAAGGATGACTCATCATTATGTGACAAGGATGACTCATTATTATGTGACAAGGGTGACTCATTAATATGTGACAAGGGTGACTCATTAATATGTGACAAGGATGACTCATCATTATGTGACAGGGATGACTCATCATTATGTGACAGGGATGACTCATCATTGTGACAAGGATGACTCATTATTATGTGACAAGGATGACTCATTAATATGTGACAAGGATGACTCATTAATATGTGACAGGGATGACTCATCATTATGTGACAGGGATGACTCATCATTATGTGACAAGGATGACTCATTATTATGTGACAAGGATGACTCATTAATATGTGACAAGGATGACTCATTAATATGTGACAAGGATGACTCATCATTATGTGACAGGGATGACTCATCATTATGTGACAAGGATGACTCATCATTATGTGACAAGGATGACTCATCATTATGTGACAAGGATGACTCATCATTGTGACAAGGATGACTTATCATTGTGTGACAAGGATGACTCATCATTATGTGACACGGATGACTCATTATTATGTGACAAGGATGACTCATCATTGTGACAAGGATGACTCATCATTGTGTGACACGGATGACTCATTATTATGTGACAAGGATGACTCATCATTATGTGAGAAGGATGACTCATCATTATGTGACACGGATGACTCATCATTATGTGACACGGATGACTCATTATTATGTGACAAGGATGACTCATTGGACAGGAGCTCATCATTATGTGACAAGGATGACTCATCATTGTGACAAGGATGACTCATTATTATGTGACAAGGATGACTCATCATTGTGACAAGGATGACTCATTATTTTGTGACAAGGATGACTCATCATTATGTGACAGGAATGACTCATCATTATGTGACAAGGATGACTCATTAATATGTGACAAGGATGACTCATCATTATGTGACAAGGATGACTCATTAATATGTGACAAGGATGACTCATCATTATGTGACAAGGATGACTCATTAATATGTGACAAGGGCTCATTTATGGACAGGTGACTCATAATATGTGACAAGGATGACTCATCATTATGTGACAAGGATGACTCATTATTTTGTGACAAGGATGACTCATTAATATGTGACAAGGATGACTCATCATTGTGACAAGGATGACTCATCATTATGTGACAAGGATGACTCATCATTATGTGACAGGGATGACTCATCATTATGTGACAAGGATGACTCATTAATATGTGACAAGGATGACTCATCATTATGTGACAAGGATGACTCATTAATATGTGACAAGGATGACTCATTATTATGTGACAAGGATGACTCATAATATGTGACAAGGATGACTCATCATTATGTGACAAGGATGACTCATTAATATGTGACAAGGATGACTCATTAATATGTGACAAGGATGACTCATCAATATGTGACAAGGATGACTCATCATTGTGACAAGGATGACTCATCATTATGTGACGGGATCCAAGTGCAAGGATGACTCATTAATATGTGACAAGGATGACTCATTAATATGTGACAAGGATGACTCATCAATATGTGACAAGGATGACTCATCATTATGTGACAAGGATGACTCATCATTATGTGACAGGGATGACTCATCATTATGTGACAGGGATGACTCATTAATATGTGACAAGGAAGACTCATTATTATGTGACAGGGATGACTCATTAATATGTGACAAGGATGACTCATTAATATGTGACAAGGATGACTCATTATTATGTGACAGGGATGACTCATTAATATGTGACAAGGATGACTCATTAATATGTGACAAGGGTGACTCATTAATATGTGACAAGGATGACTCATTATTATGTGACAAGGATGACTCATTATTATGTGACAAGGATGACTCATCATTATGTGACAAGGATGACTCATCATTATGTGACAAGGATGACTCATTATTATGTGACAAGGATGACTCATTAATATGTGACAAGGATGACTCATCATTATGTGACAAGGATGACTCATTATTGTGACAAGGATGACTCATCATTGTGACAAGGATGACTCATCATTATGTGACAAGGATGACTCATCATTATGTGACAAGGATGACTCATCATTATGTGAAAAGGATGACTCATCATTATGTGAAAAGGATGACTCATCATTATGTGACAAGGATGACTCATCATTATGTGAAAAGGATGACTCATCATTATGTGACAAGGATGACTCATCATTATGTGACAAGGATGACTCATCATTATGTGACAAGGATGATTCATTATCATTATTACGTGACAAAGATTATAAATCATCATTATGTGACAAAGGTCACCCTTTATCATCATGTGACAAGGATGATTCATTATCATTATTTTATGACAAAGATGTGCCATGATCATCATCTTGAAAGACAAAACATCATTCTTCATAATCCTCCTCTGCAACACGGCTCACCAGAGAGGAAGATCAACTCATACCTCAGCCTCATTACATATAAGACAAAAAACTATCCCACCATCATCATGACCAGTAACATGAATAAACACGTTACATCATCATCAGTATCACGACAGTAATACAAATATCAACAATGACACAGTTCAGTATCATCATTATTAGCAAATATAATAATCATCTTATAATCTGAACTCATCCATCACCAACATCATCATCATCATCATCATCATCATCATGCTTTATAGGACAGGGATGAGCTAATACTTTCGTCTTATTAAACACCAATTAATACATTAATCTGGTTAAGATTACGTTAAATTAATCTCGATTTACGATATTAATTAACTCATTATCTATCGCTAATAGGAGATAATAGTATTAACTTCACAACTAAATCAAAATATAACTTGTATCAACGTTACGTTACTCGAGGATTACGTTACGTTAACTGGAAATAAAAATCGGGAAAGAAGATTAGTGACCATAAGTTCTTGTAGGACGTGTCAACACATGGGTGTTACTGCAGTAGAGAGAGAGAGAGAGAGAGAGAGAGAGAGAGAGAGAGAGAGAGAGAGAGAGAGAGAGAGAGAGAGAGAGAGAGAGAGAGAGAGAGAGAGAGAGAGTTTGGTTGCTGGCCCTCCATCGTGAGAGTGTGGTGATTGCACGACGCTCCAGTACTGCCGTGGGAGGTACGTACGGCGGGAATGACCGTGCATATAAAGTGGTTGGCACATGCTTAGCAATCCCGGTCAATAGAAGTCTCTGTTCCTCCGTCTCGACCCAATTATCTTAGCGGCAGACGGATGAGCCTGAGGACCACCGCCACTGAGAATGCCATCGCTCAGTCCAGATTATCCGCCCCTCAGTATATTGCCTCAATCAGCTGTGAGGGCGTGGGGGAGGTGATCCGCGTGTCAGTTCTCTCCCTGAGCCTGTCATTGTAAAGAACTTCACGCATTGAGACAGGTGGCGTACGGAGCGCCCAGTGCAGCTGCGCGACACTGCGGGTATACTAGGCCCCGCCCAGAATCCCGCAGCACCACACACGTACACATCACCACACACACACACACACACACATACGCGGACACTCCAAAAGAGCACTTTCACTTACACGCGAGCATGTATACATACACACACGCACATGACACACTCCTAAAAGAGACATAAACACTTGCGAGAGGAATGACAGCGGACGTTTTATGCCAAGAGGAAGACAGAGATTCAGCTTCTGGAGCATTTTTCAAATAACAAAGAGTTGTGTACCATGTGTGTGTGTGGGGGGGGGGGGGTGGACTGTACCTCCCATGCTCATACAGGACTGGGGCGAGGGTGAGGACGAGACAGTACCTAACACAACTACCATCACTAATAAGGTGAGGAAGTTTATCATAATGTACATATCTCTCTCTCTCTCTCTCTCTCTCTCTCTCTCTATCTATCTCTCTCTCTCTCTCTCCTCCACCCGCCTCTTTTCAGTCATCCCAGGCTTCTCCTTCTCCTTCCTCCTCCTCCTCTTTCTCTTTGCCCTTTTCCTCTTTTTTCCCATTTTCCCTTCTTCACTCTTTCCACCTCCTCCTTCTCTCAACCTCCCTTCACTTCTCTTCCTCATACACCCTTACCCTTCCCCTTCCCTCTGCCTCATTTTCCTCATTACTACACCTTTCTCTGTCATAACTGTTTATCAAAGCTCAACACAGGGGGAACAAAGGCCATTATACCACTGAAACATCTGGTTATCTAACAGTGGATAAAAATTCAACAGATACCCACACCTACTATAACGAGGACCCTTTTATTACGACTTAAAACAACGAGACGGCGTTATTGAATTCATATTGTAATTTCTAACTCAATCATGACATCTTGGATATAAAGATTGATTAAAATGTGTTTTTATATTCATTTGAGAGATTTAAGCAATGAAACCTTTCGTAAAACACATGAACAGTAATATAATTTCAACGACAAAATTGATATTAATGACAAAGATAATAATAATAATGGGAAATACATGATAGAAATAATAATGACACTACTATTACCACTACTACCGTTACTACTACTACTACCGTTACTATTACTACCGTTACTATTAGTGGTGCTTATATTATAATAAACAAAAGAACACAATGGGAACAATAACAACAGCATTACCAACAGAAACAAATATCAACAGGAATAAATAATAACTAAAGATTCTAAAACAACAGTAGGAATAAAACCATAGAAAGACCTAACTTCTCTCACCGAAACTAGCCGATAAGTACGCCGGAATAGACAGACAGACAGACAGACAGACGGGGATGATTGCTATAATGCAGCTGTAGAGATATATGGTCATAAATATTGTTAGTGTTCCAGTAAATATGAATAATACTAATATTATTTTTACTGTCGACTTTAGCATTATTAACATTCGGTTGTAGAAGTTTTTTTTTCCAGTAGAACATAAATTTGCATAATAAAACGAAAAGTAAATTTTGTTCTTTAGAAAAAAAAAACATACCGGTAATAATTCTATCAATAACTTTGTATTTTTATTTGCTTCATAACAGACCTGATGGAGTTTGCTATGACACAATAAGTGGGAAATTCAGCATAAAAATACTTCTGCTTGATAAATTCTGGGAATATACATAATTAGTATGCATGAAAACAATAATTGTACGACATTATCCCGAGAAAGGAACAAGGGGAAGCTACAGGACCTGATGATGGCAGCCTTTATACTACTCAAGATTAAGCCTTACCAGTAAACACAGATTCTGATTTTATTGCTTGCTGTAACTAACGACACTACTTGGGTAAAACAGTAATCAAATTTATCTTTCATTTCATTAAAAACATTATTTACATTTTTCACCAAATTTGCTTTACGTATATTTAGCAGAAGTGTTAAATTCGTAAGTGTCGGATCACATGCATGACGGACGCATATAATGTACAGTGCTACATCAAGTACGAGTTTTTTTATTTTATTAGCAGGAGTTAAACATGCAAATAAAACAGAGACAGAATGAATTATTACATAGAAATGGTAATGAGGAGTTACCTCGCCATCAAGAGCAGTTCCATTCTCTTATTAGATGACGAGAGGCAAAAACAGGAGTTACCTCACCATCAAGAGCAGCCCCATTCTCTTTTTAGATGGTTGTGGGCTCAGAGAAAACGGACAAGATCGTTAATGCTCTTCCGCTCTAACTAAAGAATAATAATATTTCCTCAGCGAAAGAGAAGCCCCAGAGTGTCTGCTCTTTGATGTGGACAAAAAATTCTTATTATTCGCCTAATGATCACAAAATTATTGTTATCATTTGGATGAAACACGGGATTTACCACTGAAATTTATATAGGGAACATATAAACTTTCAGAAGACTGTCAGTACATAAGGTCCAGTAAATTAACGATAAAAACCCGCAACCTTAGTCAACTCACAATATTCTGGAATTCTTATCGACGGATGAAACACTTCCTGCATACTTTATACTTGGGATGCACCCCAGCTGCCGCTACAGTACTTACCTGAAATAAAATATAGCAATTAGAAAATGCTCACAGGTAACTTATATTTATATTCACATATAAAAGATGTACATATTAGTTTTACATATATAAACATAAATTTATTCATAAAAGAGCAAATGTTCTATATGTTTCTTTTCGTAGATTCAATAATTATAATCCTGACATGATTACATATCCTCGTTAGTCATAATTTTCGCATAAGTGACAGTGCAAAGGATCAAAGGATACTCGGCGACTCCATCAAAGAAGATCTTAAAATATTCCTATGATGGGAGGGTGATGGCAAGGTTACTGGCGTGTGTTGGACGGATATATATGAGCGATAGGGGTTGGGTGTAAACGGGACTGTCCATTATGGGCCAATAGGCTCGCTGCAATTTCCCCCATTCTTACGTTCTTATGTATGTACTGTCTGTCTCTCCCTGTACCTCTGAATGTTTCATCATCAGAAAATTTTCCTGCACCTGAGTGTCTCACCATCAAGACATCCACCTGTACCTGAGTGCCTCACTATCAGAACATCCACCTGAGCTGAGTGCCTCACCATCAGAACATCCACCTGTACCTGAGTGCCTTGCGATCAGAACATCCACCTGTACCTGAGTGTCTCACCATCAGGACATCCACCTGTACCAAAGTGCCTCATCATCAGAACATCCATCTGTACCTGAGTGTCTCACCATCAGGACATCCACCTGTACCAGAGTGTCTCACCATCAGGACATTTACTTGTACATCTGATTCCCTCACTACCAGGATATGCATCGGTCCCTCTGAGTGTTGACCCATCATCTCTCGTACCTAGGTATGGTGAGGGACTCCCCAGCATCAAGGGTGGAGGGCAAGAGACCAGTGTACAGCCAAGGAATAAAGTCCTATCAGAACCCGTGACGTCACATGACCCAGTACACCATTTATGGGCCCAGCAAGGTGTGGTGTCTCGGAGTCACAGGTTCAAGAGTTTCAGGTCGGAGGAGTGACAGGACTTTTTTCGTGACTGCACTTATAATCAGTGAGTGAGGCAGATAACACCGGAAAATAACCTGCCTGCTGATGACTCGAGCACCAAAAACACTGATAAATAAATGCGAAAAAGTCAACCAGCTTTATTTTCCGGCCCTCTTCTTTACCTACGCTGCGGCGTTTCCCACATTTAAGTAAAACATGGCATCTTGAAAACGTCACCTCTTATCATGTCTGTCTCAACACCCACGACCTATTCTCTCTATCATATCCAACATCCCCGTCACTCACCCGGGCCTTTACCGGCTACCTACTCGTGCCATCATCAGCCTCTGGTCGTGGTGAGAGACATTACCTGATTAGAGGGGGGCGTGGCCAGGTGGTGGGCGACCCAAGATAAGGCCTCAAGGTCAGTGGTGTTCTCTCTCCCCCCCCCCCTCTTGTCCCTCCTGTCTGTGTTCCTTCCTTTTGCCCTTCCCACCTTGACCCTCTTTGTTTGTGTTCCCCCTCTTGCCCCTCCTACTATATCCCATCCACCATAACACTCTGACCAGGATCCATCCACTATGACTCATCCACTCTAATCAATCCATTATGACCATCCTACCATAACTAGTCCACCATAACTCACCTACCATAACCCACCCAATATGACCCTCGTGTCTTCGTCTTAATTCTTTCCTCTCCTAATACATCTTGGTTTTAATTTTTTAAGTTAAATTGAAAACCAATATGGCAGAAAAATCTAAATAAAAAAAAAAATAGGTTTCTAAATTCTAAATGGTAAGAGTACATCATTTTTTTATGTCAACTTGACCTGACTCGGATTGTCTGTAGAAGGAGAAATTTATTCCTCAGCCAATACTTGCGATAATATGTAGCTATCATTTAAAGGTAAAGTTGCAGAATTGCTTAACATTTTATCCTAACAAATTATTACGCGCTGAAAAACAACTGGAATTTAGAGCCAATTTATGTTTATTAATTTAATACAACATAGTGATGATATATGTATGTATGTATGTATGTCCTCATTTATTACAAGAGGTGGCCTTCTTCGACCTGACACAGCTGCTGGCATGGAGCAAACTAAACCGGTTATAACTACGCTTCTGTCAACCAGGTGACCGGACATGACAATTTAGGAGAAAGAAAACTGTGGTGGATTATTGAGGCACGATGAGAGAGAGAGAGAGAGAGAGAGAGAGAGAGAGAGAGAGAGAGAGAGAG
The DNA here is from genome assembly GCA_958450375.1 of Homarus gammarus. Taxonomy (NCBI): domain Eukaryota; kingdom Metazoa; phylum Arthropoda; class Malacostraca; order Decapoda; family Nephropidae; genus Homarus; species Homarus gammarus. Next base: position 1,322,681 of record CAUDMG010004094.1, read on the forward strand.
AGAGAGAGAGAGAGAGAGAGAGAGAGAGAGAGAGAGAGAGAGAGAGAGAGAGAGAGAGTGTGAGTGTGTGTGTGTCTTTCTGGTGACCTGCCTTTTATTTAAATACAAATCATTATATTTTGCTTACATACATACATACATACAAACATACTTATACATAATGGAAGCCCCTCGATATCGAGGATGGCCGGCCCAAGGGCCACCTACGTAGACGTGAATTTGTTTAAGGTGTAGAAGCTGTCGCCAACACAACAACCACAATCTTAAGTTAACGAGCTGCATCACCCAGTGTCAAGGAATAGTCCGAGAAGACCGGACAACTCGCCAACTGCACTGGCTAACCATTACCCCGGAATACGATCCGCAATTCGATTAACATCCAGGTTCCTAATTACTGCTGGGTAGACAGAGGCAAAAGCCGTAGAAACTTGCCCATAGTTTCACCTTGCCTGAGTATCGAACCCGGGTCCGCTCACTTGCGAGGCTAGCATGCTGACCATTACACCACATGTAGCATACATACATACAAACATACATACATACAAACATACATACATACATACAAACACAGTCTCCAAAACTGGGCCACCAACAACCATGTCACCATCAACCATACCAAGACCATGGTTATGCACATCAACCTCTCCTCCGACGTTGTCCCACCTCCTTCCATTACTTTAGGTCCGAACACACTCCAGGTTGTAGATTCCGCGAAGCTCCTCGGCGTCACCATAGACAACAAACTAAATTGGAAACCACACGTCAGTGAAGTTGTCAAATCCTCCAGTTTCCGTCTCCACCTCCTCCGCCGACTCAAGTCCCTCGGAGTTCCTGCACCCGAGCTCCTCAGTGTTTACACAACATTCATACTTCCCAAGCTCACCTATGCCTCCCCCACCTGGTCTTCCTCCCTAAATGCCACACAACGTAAACACCTAGAAAAAGTGCAAAAGAGGGCATGCAAGATTATTCTCTCCCCTTCCTACTCCACATTTCAAGAAGCGCTCAACACACTGACCCTTTCGACTCTCACTGACCATCACCACGACCTCATCTGCAAATTTGGTAAGAAGCTTCTACACCATCCTCGACACCGGCTCCTACTACCACCTGAGATCCCTAGTCCGAGAATTGCTGTTCGACACCACAACCGCATCCAGCCCATACCCTGCACGAACTGATCGGTATAAGAACAGCCCAGTCCCAACAATTGTAAAAATTATCAATAACTTGTAATAAACCAGTGTATTCACTCCCAGTAAACACTACTCCTTGCAATGTCACTATGTTGAAATGAACTGTAGTTTGAGCGTTTCCCCACCTAGTTATTACATGTTTTATTTGTGTCACTTATGTTACTTGTATATTATTTGTAATTCGAAACCCATTCCCCAAATATGTAACTGTATATTTTCAGCCTTCTGGCTGCCAAGCTCTTTCAATACACCGTTAATTATTATTATTTATTATTATTACACATGCATACATAAATGTTTTCCTTGTGGCACGGTGGTAGCGATCCCTGTTCACAAGCAGAGGTCCAGGGTTCGATTCCCATACATACATACTTTTGATCTTAAGAATGTATTACTACTCCAACAACTGAGGAGTTTACGTGCGAATTCCAAGTTAAATTAAACAATAAACATTAATTAAAAAAGTTCTGGAGGAGTTATTTTAACCTGTGGAGTATGATGACTTATAACTCCTTGAATACAATGAACTGGTGCCAGTATGAGACAACCATATGTCAGCCATAACCTGTCCTGGTCAGCTAGATCATATTACAGCAGTATTACAGTTTGGGGTCAGGAAATTCCCCTTCCCCCCCTATAAAAAAAAATATTAAAATCTATCTTCAGTAAGAGTGACCTTGACCTTTCACCTTCTGACCCCCAAATCCAGACAACATCATCCTTTTCTTCTAAGGCAACTTCCGTCCCATCCCAATTCTGGAAGCTCAGAGTTCAACACTACTAAAGTTTGGGTCCAGACATCAAAGACCTAGACCAAATCTCTTTTTCCCGTAACTGTGACTTTATCCACCAAACTTTTGACCCTAAAATCAATAGGGTATTTTCTTCTTTTCTTCTCAGGATGTTTCTGCTCAAGTGTGTCAAGTAAGCCTTAAGCAGAAATTACGATACAAAAACCAAACAGACAGACATTACACAACAGCCAAATGTTTGATGTCAAGGAGAAGAAGTGCCATAACATACAGAACCAAACCATATTGCTATAACTAATCATGCAGATATAACTAAACCATATAGCTATAATTAAACCAAATAGCTTTAATTAAACCATATAGCTATAATTAAACCATATAGCTATAATTAAATCAAATAGCTATAATTAAACCATATAGCTATAATTAAACCATATAGCTATAACTAAACCATATAGCCGTAACTAAACCATATAGCAATAACTAAACCATTCAGCTATAACTAAACCATACAGCTATAACTAAACTATATAGCTATAATTAAACCATACAGCTATAACCAAACCATACAGCTATAACTAAACCAAACAGCTATAACTAAACCATATACCCGTAGCTAAAGTAGACTAAAGAATAGGGGATTGATATCAAAGTCCTCTAAAATGATACTCGGGACGACAAACCTGAGAAAAATATGACAAGAATGAACAGAAAATAGTCGAGAGTTGAATATATGAGATAAACTAGTGTGCTACAGATATAACCCACGAGGAGTAGACAACAGTTTAACAGTTCCATCTACAGATATAACCCACGAGGAGTAGACGACAGTTTAACAGTTCCATCTACAGATATAACCCACGAGGAGTAGACAACAGTTTAACAGTTCCATCTACAGATATAAGCCACGAGGAGTAGACGACAGTTTAACAGTTCCATCTACAGATATAACCCACGAGGAGTAGACGACAGTTTAACAGTTCCATCTACAGATATAACACACGAGGAGTAGACAACAGTTTAACAGTTCCATCTACAGATATAACACACGAGGAGTATACAACAGTTTAACAGTTCCATCTACAGATATAAGCCACGAGGAGTAGACGACAGTTTAACAGTTCCATCTACAGATATAACACACGAGGAGTATACAACAGTTTAACAGTTCCATCTACAGATATAACCCACGAGGAGTAGACAACAGTTTAACAGTTCCATCTACAGATATAACCCACGAGGAGTAGACAACAGTTTAACAGTTCCAGCTTGTGTCGTAACTGATAAATATTTAACTCAAGCTTCATAAGAGAAAGATGCAAAACGAAGGGTTGTTTGTCTAGTTATTGAATGATATGTGCAGTGGTAAATACAGTACTTCACACGGTCAGTCGGATGGTTGGGTCAAAGACAACCTCTCTTCACTCTCTATATTGTAACGGAGGAATAAAACGGATAATAACTGAAAACAATTGATAAAATAGTATGAAGTGTATAGATACAGAGACGTGGCCTCGCTACAAAATGCATCTTTACGATTTTGTGTAAGACAATATGAGTTAACGAATGGAGGATTTTGACAACCTTACCGAGATAATTACACTGAAGATAAAACATGATTAATGTGATTATAGACTGTATATAATAAGGAGCCTCATGGGCAGCAAATAAAGCAGATTGTAACTAGCAGATATGTTTGATTGTAAACGATATATAATACTTAGTTTATACATTAGATATACAAAATTATAGAATTATAAACACTAAAGGTATGAAAAAGTATAGACAATGAATATATATATATATATATATATATATATATATATATATATATATATATATATATATATATATATATATATATATATATTTTTTATGAAATCCACAATGAAAACGTGGATAAGATAAATCTTGATAAAATCACACGGGAAAATGGAAACACGGAGTACCTTAGCTTTCGTCTTTATTCAAGACATATATATATATATATATATATATATATATATATATATATATATATCTATATATATATATATATATATACTCAATAATAGGAAACGAAAGGAGGACCCCCTCTCACCCCCAGCACCACTATGAAGGAGGACCCCCTCTCACCCCAGCACCACTATGAAGGAGGACCCCCTCTCACCCCCAGCACCACTATGAAGGAGGACCCCCTCTCACCCCCAGCACCACTATGAAGGAGGACCCCCTCTCACCCCAGCACCACTATGAAGGAGGACCCCCTCTCACCCCCAGCACCACTATGAAGGAGGACCCCCTCTCACCCCCAGCACCACTATGAAGGAGGACCCCCTCTCACACCCAGCACCACTATGAAGGAGGACCCCCTCTCACACCCAGCACCACTATGAAGGAGGACCCCCTCTCACACCCAGCACCACTAAGGAGAACCCCCTCTCACACCCAGCACCACTATGAAGGAGGACCCCCTCTCACACCCAGCACCACTATGAAGGAGGACCCCCTCTCACACCCAGCACCACTATGAAGGAGGACCCCCTCTCACACCCAGCACCACTATGAAGGAGGACCCCCTCTCACACCCAGCACCACTATGAAGGAGGACCCCCTCTCACACCCAGCACCACTATGAAGGAGGACCCCCTCTCACACCCAGCACCACTATGAAGGAGGACCCCCTCTCACACCCAGCACCACTATGAAGGAGGACCCCCTCTCACACCCAGCACCACTATGAAGGAGGACCCCCTCTCACACCCAGCACCACTATGAAGGAGGACCCCCTCTCACACCCAGCACCACTATGAAGGAGGACCCCCTCTCACACCCAGCACCACTATGAAGGAGGACCCCCTCTCACACCCAGCACCACTATGAAGGAGGACCCCCTCTCACACCCAGCACCACTATGAAGGAGGACCCCCTCTCACACCCAGCACCACTATGAAGGAGGACCCCCTCTCACACCCAGCACCACTATGAAGGAGGACCCCCTCTCACACCCAGCACCACTATGAAGGAGGACCCCCTCTCACACCCAGCACCACTATGAAGGAGGACCCCCTCTCACACCCAGCACCACTATGAAGGAGGACCCCCTCTCACACCCAGCACCACTATGAAGGAGGACCCCCTCTCACACCCAGCACCACTATGAAGGAGGACCCCCTCTCACACCCAGCACCACTATGAAGGAGGACCCCCTCTCACACCCAGCACCACTATGAAGGAGGACCCCCTCTCACACCCAGCACCACTATGAAGGAGGACCCCCTCTCACACCCAGCACCACTATGAAGGAGGACCCCCTCTCACACCCAGCACCACTATGAAGGAGGACCCCCTCTCACACCCAGCACCACTATGAAGGAGGACCCCCTCTCACACCCAGCACCACTATGAAGGAGGACCCCCTCTCACACCCAGCACCACTATGAAGGAGGACCCCCTCTCACACCCAGCACCACTATGAAGGAGGACCCCCTCTCACACCCAGCACCACTATGAAGGAGGACCCCCTCTCACACCCAGCACCACTATGAAGGAGGACCCCCTCTCACACCCAGCACCACTATGAAGGAGGACCCCCTCTCACACCCAGCACCACTATGAAGGAGGACCCCCTCTCACACCCAGCACCACTATGAAGGAGGACCCCCTCTCACACCCAGCACCACTATGAAGGAGGACCCCCTCTCACACCCAGCACCACTATGAAGGAGGACCCCCTCTCACACCCAGCACCACTATGAAGGAGGACCCCCTCTCACACCCAGCACCACTATGAAGGAGGACCCCCTCTCACACCCAGCACCACTATGAAGGAGGACCCCCTCTCACACCCAGCACCACTATGAAGGAGGACCCCCTCTCACACCCAACACCACTATGAAGGAGGACCCCCTCTCACACCCAGCACCACTATGAAGGAGGACCCCCTCTCACACCCAGCACCACTATGAAGGAGGACCCCCTCTCACACCCAGCACCACTATGAAGGAGGACCCCCTCTCACACCCAGCACCACTATGAAGGAGGACCCCCTCTCACACCCAGCACCACTATGAAGGAGGACCCCCTCTCACACCCAGCACCACTATGAAGGAGGACCCCCTCTCACACCCAGCACCACTATGAAGGAGGACCCCCTCTCACCCCAGCACCACTTAAGAAGGAGGACCCCCTCTCACCCCAGCACCACTTAAGAAGGAGGACCCCCTCTCACACCCAGCACCACTATGAAGGAGGACCCCCTCTCACACCCAGCACCACTATGAAGGAGGACCCCCTCTCACCCCAGCACCACTTAAGAAGGAGGACCCCCTCTCACACCCAGCACCACTATGAAGGAGGACCCCCTCTCACCCCAGCACCACTAAGAAGGAGAACCCCCTCTCACACCCAGCACCACTATGAAGGAGGACCCCCTCTCACACCCAGCACCACTATGAAGGAGGACCCTCCTCTGACACCCAGCACCACTATGAAGGAGGACCCTCCTCTGACACCCAGCACCACTATGAAGGAGGACCCCCTCTCAACCCAGCACCACTAAGAAGGAGGATCCCCTCTCACCCCCAGCACCACTATGAAGGAAGACCCCCTCTCACACCCAGCACCACTATGAAGGAGGATCCCCTCTCACCCCCAGCACCACTATGAAGGAGGACCCCCTCTCACCCAAGCACCACTATGAAGGAGGACCCCCTCTCACCCCAGCACCACTAAGAAGGAGAACCCCCTCTCACCCCCAGCACCACTACGAAGGAGGACCCCTCTCACACCCAGCACCACTATGAAGGAGAACCCCCTCTCACATCCAGCACCACTATGAAGGAGGACCCCCTCTCACACCCAGCACCGCTATGAAGGAGGACCCCCTCTCACCCCATCACCACTAAGAAGGAGAACCCCCTCTCATCCCCAGTACCACTATGAAGGAGGACCCCCTCTCACACCCAGCACCACTATGAAGGAGGACCCCCTCTCACCCCAGCACCACTAAGAAGGAGAACCCCCTCTCACCCCCAGCACCACTATGAAGGAGGACCCCCTCTCACACCCAGCACCACTATGAAGGAGGACCCCCCTCTCACCCCCAGCACCACTATGAAGGAGGACCCCCTCTCACAACTAGCACCACTATGAAGGAGGATCCCCTCTCACCCCAGCACCACTATGAAGGAGGACCCCCTCTCACACTCCAGCACCACTATGAAGGAGGACCCCCTCTCACCCTAGCACCACTAAGAAGGAGAACCCCCTCTCACCCCCAGCATCACTATGAAGGAGGACCCCCTCTCACACCCAGCACCACTATGAAGGAGGACCCCCTCTCACCCCCAACACCACTATGAAGGAGGACCCCCTCTCACCCCAGCACCACTAAGAAGGAGAACCCCCTCTCACCCCCAGCACCACTATGAAGGAGGACCCCCTCTCACACCCAGCACCACTATGAAGGAGGACCCCCCTCTCACCCCAGCACCACTAAGAAGGAGAACCCCCTCTCACCCCGAGCACCACTATGAAGGAGGACCCCCTCTCACACCCAGCACCATTATGAAGGAGAACCCCCTCTCACCCCCAGCACCACTATGAAGGAAGACCCCCTCTCACCCCCAGCACCACTATGAAGGAGGATCCCCTCTCACCCCCAGCACCACTATGAAGGAGGACCCCCTCTCATCCCAGCACCACTATAAAGGAGGATCCTCCCCCCCCCCCAGAGCACCACCAAGAGGATGGACTCCAACTCACAACTTCGGTAACAATAAATACCATTCTAGTTTTACGACTGTGTGGAACGAGAGCTGTGTGTGGAGGGTGGGGGAGGTGTTGGGGTGGGGGAAGTTGTGTGGAGGGGAGGGGAGAGGAAGGAGGAGGAGTGTGTGAGGGAAGGAAGGGAAGAGTTTGTTGTCAGAATAGAAGGTCATGCATGGGCTGAAGGGGAAGAGGGAGACTAAAGGTTAAAAAAAAATGAATAATAAAAATACCATTCCTGAAACACTACCTCGACCAATAGGCAAAAGTCGACGATACTATGGGCCATCACTGTCTAATTCAGGTTTAGTCTGTATATTTGGACAAGAGTTACATTCACACGAACAAAGGAAACTGATGTGGAGTAAAACACACACACACACACACACACACACACATTATTGGCAGACCGCTCGGGGTGGGTCAGTCTGCAGGGAAGTAAACAATAATAGTAGGGTGTGAAATTGGTATACCGGATGCGACAAACTACAATGGGGGGGGGGGGAGGAGAAGAGGGAAGAAAAAAGGTGGAAGAAGAGGGAGGAAGATTGGAAGAAGAGGAAGAAGGAGGAAGAGCAAAGAAAAAAATTAATAAATAATGAATGACTCTTACGACAAAGACTCAGAGATACAGTCCCTACAGGTATATCTAACAGCTAAAGCTAAACAACATTATTAACCTGGAATCATTAATAAACAGACAGTATCCATCAATGAGGTACACAGTATTCACCTGCTGAGATTAAGTGGAGAAAAAAAAATCACACAATATCCACCAATGAAAGAAATAGTTAACAGCAGCAGCTCAGATGATTCTACAACAACCTACACCATGAAGAGCTAACAACCAAAGAAGCTACGTGTTTTGTGGCCATCCTCAACTCTTACTGTGTCTGTAGCGAAGAGAGAGACAGACGAGAAGAGAAGGAGGGGGCGGGGAGGTGGTATGAGTGAGGGGCTCGCGGCGTCGTCACAATAGCATATGAGGAAATAGTGTGAAGAGTGTGAGAATCCATCCTTAGAGGGTTATAAAGAATGTTAAAAACCAGGAGGGAAGAGGAGGGAGGGAGGGCTGGACAGTGTAAAAGCGACATGCGCGGAGGGGTGGAGGTGTTAAGGGATTTGAGACGGTGAAAAGACAAGCGGAGAGAAGGAAGGATGAGGGGGAGGGAGAAGGATGAGGGAGAGGGGGAAGGACGAGGAGACTAGAAAGAGTAGGGGGGGGGGGGTGGACAGGAAATAAAAGACTGCAATAAAGGGGAGAGTACAAAGAAGCTTCATGACGGTAAAATGATATACTAGAGATTAGAGAAGAGAGTTAGACAATAAAAAGGGGGGCGGTAGAGAAGGGGAGGTGGATACTATGTAAAACAAAAAAAAAGGCAGAGATGGAGTGCGTATAGAAAGATTTGAAGAGGATAAATGGGCCAAGCTGCAAGAGAGAGAGAGAGAGAGAGAGAGAGAGAGAGAGAGAGAGAGAGAGTACAGTATATAATAGATACGAAAAGGCAAAGCAGATAGAGACGCTAAAAATATATAAAGACAGAGGCGATTAAAAAGGGTTAGAGTCATGGTGATAAATGGCCAAAAGGAGAAAAATGATAATAGGATATGAAAGGATAAAAGCAAAAGAGGATTGAAGTGTGTATGAAAAGGCCAGCAGAAAATGGAAAGGGCTGAATAGAAAGAGAAATAAAAAAAAGGATAAGTAAAGAGAAAAATACAAGAAGGGGAGAGAATAGCAAAGGGTAAATAGAGTGAGATAATAAAATGAAAAAAAATGAAAAACGGGGTTAGGAGGAGGAGGAGGAGGAGGAGGAGGAAGCAGAGGAGAAAGAAGAAACGATAAGGGGAGGAGAAAGGAATATTTATTCTAAAATATATAGTCTTGGTTATAATTATGGTCGTGGGTGATATAATCATGGTCGTGGGTGTTATAATCATGGTCGTGGGTGATATAATCATGGTCGTGGGTGATATAATCATGGTCGTGGGTGATATAATCATAGTCGTGGTTATAATCATGGTCGTGGTTGTTATAATCATGGTCGTGGGTGATATAATCATGGTCGTGGGTGATATAATCATGGTCGTGGTTGTTATAATCATGGTCGTGGGTGATATAATCATGGTCGTGGTTGTTATAATCATGGTCGTGGTTGTTAAAATCAAGGTCGTTGTTGTTATAATCATGGTCGTGGGTGATATAATCATGGTCGTGGTTGTTATAATCATGGTCGTCGTTGTTATAATCATGGTCGTGGGTGATAAAATCATGGTCGTGGGTGATATAATCATGGTCGTGGTTGTTATAATCATGGTCGTGGTTGTTACAATAAGGGTCGTACCTGAGACTAACACAGGGAGAATAAACCCCACACCTTACCTTTAATCTCAATAAACCCAGATTAACCTCACCTAATCAACAGGATTAGAGACCATTAGGATTGTACCACCAATACTGACACATTTCACACTGGATTAATAACAAAACATTTAATCACATTTCCAATAGCTAATGTCTTACGGATATCTTATGAAGTTGTGAGTCTTACATGTCTATATAATTATGTTTTATTCTTACAAATATTTAAAGTTCGTTGTGTATTGTATGGTATGGTATGGTATGGTATGGTATGGTATTGTATGGTATGGTATTGTATGGTATGGTATGGTATTGTATGGTATGGTATTGTATGGTATGGTATTGTATGGTATGGTATGGTATTGTATTGTATGATATGGTATGGTATTGTATGGTATGGTATTGTATGGTATGGTATTGTATTGTATCCGGCTGACAGCGTACAGTGAATGAGGGTGCGGCTGGTCCGTAGACTTGCATGGTTAATTAGGGTGCACCAAGTCCGTTGACTCGCATCGTTTTCCATCGTAAATAAAATGCTTAATTAATGCCTTCCTAAAGAAACCATCGACATAGGATCAGGTTTGTTCTATTCTACAATTTTTTTTTGCGATTTTTCCACCAAGTTTGATGAAAAACAATTGTGTCGTTTCGGCTGCCCAGAACAGAGAGACAGACAGACAGACAGACGGACAGACAGACAGCTAGTCCTTTAGTAAATTAGATGCCAATGCATAGATAATTATGCCAGTGTATATATAATAGTGCCAGTTCATAGATAATAGTACCAATGCATGGATAATAGTGCCAATGTATAGATAGTGCCAGTGCATCGATTATAGTGCCGGTGTATATACATAGAGCCGGTGCATAGATAATAGTGCCATTGAGGTGAACACGCTGATTAATTACGAGTTGCTGATAATTTGTACAATGATAGAGGTTGAGCTGTTCTTATACCGATCAGTACGTGCTCGTATGGGCTGGATGCGGTTGTGGTGTCGAACAGCAATTTGTGGATATATATATATAAATATATATATATATATATATATATATATATATATTAATATAATATATATATTTAATATATATAATATATTATATATATACAGTATATATTATATATATATTATATATATATATATTTATATATATATAATAATATATATATTATATATATAAATATATATATATATAATATATATATATATATATATATATTATAAATATATATATATATATTTATATATATAAATATATATATAGATATTATATATATATATATATATATATAAATGGCTTACATGAGTGAATGAAAATTGGTCACTGACAGTTCATAAGCCGCAGCACTTGCATTGATAACAAATTGAATCCCTCCCACGCGAAAGTGAAAAAATAACCATCAGTCAGGTTCAGGGAGGCTGGAGCCACTAAAAGCAGACAAATATTCGTCAATAAATCACTTATATTAGCATAAATCTTGGCTAGCCCAGCTCGTGCATCACGGGGCTTCACTGCTGACCCAGCTTTTATAAAGGAGACGGGCGCGGCGCCTCTTGGGTACGGGGGAAACTGCATTCATCTTGGCCTAACCTAGTTGGGAGCTGACACAACAATAATAATAATAATAATAATAATAATAATAATAATAATAATAATAGCAGGAAATTCATGAATATTGAATTATAATACAAGTGACAGTATTACATTGCACATAATTAGTTCTTGTTCATGATACTTTTGTTGTTGTTTTTGTGTATCTATTTATAGTAGTTTAATAAGAGTAAGTTGTTGTGTTTCATTAAGCTGGACAGTGAGACAAACAAGCCGGGGAGCCAGTATTGTACCCCAGCCACTCACCTGCCAGCCTCACACCGCCACACTACACAGCCAATAAATTATGATGTACTGTACTGCGTAATGTTATTGTATATACCAATGTACACACTGTTATCCATAGGTACTGTAGAGCACATCATATGTTTACTTAAAACTCGACAGCTACCATGACTAGTAGGTATCCCATGTCCCAAGTGAAATAGTAAAACTAACAGTGTTCTACTGGTGAATGGTGACATTCTGTTAAACTGGGAACTGTAAGGCTGGGAATGTTGTGCTGGTGACAACATTGTGTTAAACTGGGAGTGTTGTACTGGTGACATCGTTGCATCAAACTGGGAACACTGGGACGCGTGAAAGCCACTGTATATACCCACTTTGAGCCTGGTCCAGTCCTGCACGAGTCGCCGGACGTGGACAAGACACACACTATTATTACACAGCGCCAGAATCATGGTGGGGCCAAGCAGCCACCAGGAAGATAACGACAACAGGAAGACCGACCATGGGTAATTAATATATATGGATGTATGATAAAGATAACTGCAGTATATGAGAAAAAAAGAGGGAATGGAACTTGTGGTTAATGAACACATAGATGTATAATAGAAGGGAGTGGAGCTTGTTGATGGAAAAGAGGAAATGAAACGTGTGGATAGATGGATATAGAAGAGGCAAGCATCGACTGTAAAGGGGAGGAAGATGAATTTGTGGATAATGAATACGTTGATGTTTGAGAAAACAACTGCGCAGCGTGTTGGAGAAAAGGGGAACAATTAAAATATATTCATCGCATTACATTTACGCTAGAGAACTGATCGATAATTTGTATTTCAATTCACGTGAGGAAGGGCAGTGCCTGGTGGTCTAAAGTCTCTGAATAACTACAGGAGAAGGATGAAGACTGTATATGTGTTCAAATACATATAAAACACACAAATACAAACATATAAATGATATAAGACAACAGTAATGCACCGCGAAATATAATTAACGAGACACTTAATGGGCGAAAAAACATCAACAAACGTCCAGTACAAATCATCAAAAGGACCGCCATAAGTGTCACAAAGACCTGCTGTAATGGACAAGGTAAACAAAAACAATGGTAGGTTTAGTGCATCGATCTTCCTCTTACACTCAGCTGAGGACTGAAGTACAGGTATTGTATTCCTCGATTTAAACCCAATCCATTTACTGAATCAACATGGCTCCTTAACAGAGGCCTTTCATTAACCCCCCCAAAAAAGAAAAAGAAATAGTGTCAACATCAATAGCAACAACACAAATATGTTTCTCTAATACTATTCACAGGCAATGTCGTGTAGCATGGTTGGTCCTCAGGCCTAGTACTAACTCTATCTGGGACACACTCGACTGCTGGGTAGACTTCTCTCATCATCCGGGCCGTCCTCGCTGGCTGGCTGGCTTTTGTGTTGTGTGTGTGTGTGTAGGAGCATCGAGGTTACAATTATCCATGAACAATTACGCTGGAATGGCCGTGTTACCCGCATGAACGACAGTAGACTGCCAAAGTAGCTACTTTACAGTCCCCTACCGATTAGTAAACGTAACGCTGGCGGGCAATTGAAAAGGTATAAGGATAGTCTTAAGACAAACCTGAAAAAAGTGCCAAATCGACCCCCTCACCTGGGAGACGATTACTCCACATTGTAACGTTTGGAGGAGCACCGCACGAGAAGGTGTCAATACTTTCCAGTTTGCCCAACCGGAAACCGAGGCAGACGAGCGCCAACGCCAGAAAGACGATGCCGCCGCCCCTCCCACACTAGATGTAGCCCTCCACATGTGCAACATCTGTGAACGACTCCACCGGTCCCGTATCGGCCTCTTTAGTCACCTCAAAATCTCACCAATGAAGGTCATATCCCTAATAACTCGTATCATTGCATCATAGCTGGATGATCGTCCTACTCGATTCCGAGTGACAGCAAAGTAGCAATAGTAAGTAGTGTGTGTATGTGTGTGTGCGTGTGTTTTACTGGGTGTCGACACGGATCACCTTTTACCACCCCCCCCCCCCCCCCCAAGGCAAGACTATCGAGTGGCTGTCTACCCAGAGAGACGGCGGGAACCTCGTGAATTAATGATAGATCTGTCAAGCCCACACAACACGCATCCACCACTCCCTTCCTCCAGCCTACCCCCTGACTACTACTAGTACTACTACTGCTACTACCGCTGCTGTTGTTACTACTAATGTTGTTTCTACTACTACTACTGCTACTACTACTGATGTTGTTACTACTACCACTATTACCGCTGCTGTTGTTACGACTAATGTTGTTTTTACTACTACTACTGCTGCTGTTGTTACTACTAATGTTGTAACTACTTTTTTTTTTCAAACGTGGCCTCCAGCCTCCCCCAATAGCCATACCTTCGCCGCCATTTTATTACCTTAAAATTAAATATCCTAATACATAAGTAGCTATCCTAGCTGTGTTGAGTTAGTTGAGCCACAGATCTATGCGGCATTCAGTGACAGTTTCCTCAGAGTCAATATCTATAACTGTTGTTGGCTTTGGGGCCGATGATCTCATTCCCCTGAGGCAGAGCAAAGCAGACCTAAGGAGAGAGAAGGACAGTCGACATCTCATCCAGGCTGTAACATAACTTCTGGGCTGCTGCTTCTGTTCGGATAGCACCTCCGCGATCTGGCGTAGAAGCATCTTGCACTTGGTCCCATCCCACCAGAAGTTGTGAACACTAGAGGAGTGAAGCTGCCTTGATCAACGTTCTGAATTCTCTCCTCATATGCCCTTATCTTGTCGTTCTCGTTCCTCCTGTGTGCAGCATCGAGAGCTAAGTTACGGTGACATGCGGCCATGGGATAAAAAATCCTGATGTCGAAGAAGGCTCGCTGTCCCTGCGTCCAGAATCCTCGAGCACTGACATCAACACAGGCTTCGTTGGATGTGTTTGAAGTCCTATGTTGGAAATTCGCACCGTCCAATGGAAGGAAGGTCGGTTCTACCCTGACATCACGGCAGATTTTCTTCAACATATTTGATGGCGTTTGGGTGGTACCCTATTTGTGGACCTCGTGATGTTACCAAGTCCCACTACATTTTGATGTCCTCCACTTTTCCTGCTCCTGTTAGGTCGTCAGCATACGCCACTTGCTTGACCTCGGTTGTTTCAAATTTTATTGTGTGTTGGAGCACGGATAGGCCTATTGCGTACATTGCCATTGCAACAGGGTCCCCTTGAGTTGTTCCCACAGTTGACTGTATGATGGTATCACCTCTTAGAGCCTTGTTGTTTACTATATGGAGGTCTGACGGATTCCTATAGGTGTTTTCTACCTACATTGCAAAGATTGGACACTTGATCTTGATGTTGTGCAGTGCAGCCTTGTGGTTAAGCATGTTGAATGCGTTTGAAGCGTCCACCAGGAGAACGGCCTCACAATCACGCTGCTCAAATATCGTTCTCATGGCGTGAATGGCCGCCTCCCCACCAGCCTGGTGGCCAGCACAAACTTGCAGGTTCCCTGCTGCTGCCCTGACATCGTCCTTTACCACCTCCATTATGCATTTTCCGATGATTCGCCTCAGCACTTCCCGGTAATGATAGTGGTGAGTGGAAGTGATGATAGTGGTGGGTGATGATAGTGGTAGGTGATGATAGTGGTGGGTGATGATAGTGGTGGGTGATGATAATGGTGGGTGATGATAGTGGTGGGTGATGATAATGGTGGGTGATGATAGTGGTGAGTGGAAGTGATGATAGTGGTGGGTGATGATAATGGTGAGTGGAAGTGGTGGGTGATGATAGTGGTGTGTGATGATAGTGGTAGGTGATGATAGTGGTGGGTGATGATAGTGGTGGGTGATGATAATGGTGAGTGGAAGTGGTGGGTGATGATAGTGGTAGGTGATGATAGTGGTGGGTGATGATAGTGGTAGGTGATGATAGTGGTGGGTGATGATAGTGGTGGGTGATGATAATGGTGAGTGGAAGTGGTGGGTGATGATAGTGGTAGGTGATGATAGTGGTGGGTGATGATAGTGGTGAGTGGAAGTGGTGGGTGATGATAGTGGTGGGTGATGATAATGGTGAGTGGAAGTGGTGGGTGATGATTAATTAATTAATAATTAATAATATTTTAAAGTGACTTCTTTTAAGAGCTAACTAATAAAAGTCGTTATTAGAGCTACTGGTATGACAAAAGCAACTTCCCTTTACAAGTCCTGAGATGAAAAAAAAACACCATTATTATTAATAATAAAAAGGCAGTTAATGGGGAACCTGTACAGCACGAACTGTTATTATTAGAGCGACTACCATGGGCGCTGGACACTATAGGCATAATGGGAAAACTGTTACCTATACGATACATAGGTGAGACACAGGGATACACTGAGAGTATTAAAAAAACTGTCACATGACCCGTTAGCGCGGGAAGAGCGGTGAGGACGAACACACACACAAAAAAACGTTATTTCAGTGAGAAAGTCATCAAGCCAACCAGGAGTGTTCTTCACAGAGCAGGAAGAGTAAAAGAAAGTATTCTCTCACTCTCTCTAACACACAGGAACCAACAGAGAAGGGACAAGGCTATTGGCAACACACACACACACACAGACAGCATCAGGGGAAGGACACGGCTCTAGATAACACACAAGCATAAAGTGATCATAGTGTTAGTTCCGAAAAAAAAATAGCGAATAACCAGAATCGAGCACAAGTATGTAATATATTATATGTGTAGTGAGTACTTCAACAAAATGGGGGTAAAATAATCATGAGTACAAGTATGAGTTGAATCCCTGTACAGTACACCATATCAGAAGATCCTCAGTCAGCTCGGGATCATAACTGTGGTAAATATGAACGGAGACTACCGGTCAGCCAAGATATTAACAGCAGTACACAGTATACCAAGAGACCATAAGCACACGCATCCCCACAAATTACCAAATTACTTCAAAATGCAATAGTGGCAATTAATGAAATCCCAATACAGTTGGTTTGTTCGGAAGATGGAAGACTGGACGCGACGGAACAACGAGGGAGACAGACCACATCCTGAACTGGCTATGTGGCGGCGGGACGGGACGAGAGAAACAGGACCAGTGGACGGATTGGCGATATTACGGACTATGTGGGGTGCCATAAAAGGTTTTATTGGCTATAAGAGCGAAAGTCACAATCTCAACCTTGTACAAACAACCTCCAACGATCTCCTCACACATTTCCTTTACCTTAACCACGAAACGACGAGAACTTGGCAGTGACCTTTACTGACATTAAACACAGACACTATAAATACAGCACTATGAGGTACTAAAAACTTCATAGCGATAACAGATAATCAAACTACAATAAAAGTGGAATTGAAACAAGAGTTCACATATCAAAGAGGATCCAATAGTTCTTATAGAGCCCTCCTACGGTATACAATATTCCAAGTGGATGTTTATACTGCCAGGTGTAGCATAAATTTACATCTTGACTGTGATTCAATTTCCAGAAAATTCGACGAGAGAGAGAGAGATTGAGTGTGTCGTGGTGCGTTGATCGTTGTCCTGATGCACTTCAATGATACGTAAGACCTTCAACTTGTGTTTCTCATTCGTAATTATGTACTGCTATCTCGATCTAGAAGACGTTTAAACGTTTTCAGTTATCATCGTTATCATTTACAATCTATTAACTTCATCAGTACATATCTTTATTATCATAATTTTCATTCATCATCATGAAGTGGTTAGAACGAATTACTGACACCATCTAACACAAGGAATATGAACCACAACACTTGGAGGGAGAGAAAGAGAACCATACCGTACTGTACCGCACAATACAGAATGACCGTAACACAACTCACACGAGAAATTAAGTAGAACTCCTGTACCGCTGTATCCTAAACCAAAACCAGTCATATGTATGTATGTATGTATGTATGTACGTATATATAGCTGCTATACACACACACACAATAGAAATATATAAGGAAACTACTCTTTAACAATGGTTTCCCTAGAGATTTACGAATACTCATATAGGTAAAACCCTTAATAGGATTTTTGGTCCCACACAGCCTCAAATCTACACCGTTCCTGTATATTCTATCTATTTCACCATCCCGTACACAGGCCCACTCAGTTCCATCCTTAGAAACAAACTTAAGAAGCTTCTCAACGAATTCTATCCACAAATTTCTCTTAGACTGGTCTTCAAAGCCCAGAGTTCAATTAAAAAATTCTTTAAAACTAAAGACACCATACCCACACACCTGCAATCCTCAGTTGTTTATCAATTTACGTGTGCTGACTGTATGGTGGCATATATACTGTAGGTAAAACAAAAAGACATTTGTTTACTCGCAGCCATGAGCACTTGGGCCGTTCCGTCCGAACAGGCCAGTTAATCACACAACCACCACATTCAGCTAACCGTAACCACGCCCACCAACATGACCACCCGTTCCCGCAGTTTGATTTCTCAGTTCTTGGCAGGAGCACCTGTGAGACGGACCTCATAATGGAAGCCTTGTATCAATATAAAGCAAAGCCATCCATTTGATATATGGCTTCCTGTGAATTGTTGTTTCTCACACTAAGGCTCGTTTTAATTAAGGTAATTAAGGTATATTTTTGTTTGTTCTGTTTTTGAATTTGTACTTCGGTCTCCTGACATTTTTACTGGTTTTAAATTGTAATGCTATGTTACCATTAAAGGTTTTGCGGAAGGTGAATTGTAAAATAATGTTTTCGTTTTTCTTATATATTAATTATAATTTTTAAAAGTTCTGTCTGTTTTCTAGGCTCTGATGATGGAAAATGATTTTTCCGAAACGTTAGTAATTAAAGAAACCCAACTTAATCAACTACAAAACTACCACAAACCATTATCTTAAACACTACAAAACAACACTAACCACTATCTTAGCTACAAAACTACCACCAACACTGTCTTCAGAACTACAAAAACTACCGCCAACTACCACCATCAGAACTAAAAAACTACCACCAACTATAACCTTCAGAACTACAAGACTACCTCCACCAACCACTATATTAACAACTACAAAACTATCACCAACCACCACCTTCAGAACTACAAAACTACCACCAACAGCACCTTCAGAACTACCACCAACCACTATCTTAAGAACTACAAAACTACAACCATTCACCACCTTCAGAACTACCACCAACCACCACCTTCAGAACTACAAAACTACAGTACCCCAAACAATCAAAACAACGGTAAAGTCACCCCCCTCGCCTCTCCGTTCCACCATCAATGCCTTTCCCCTGGTCGACGTGGACTCTGCCGGCGTTCTCTGAAGCTTTGTATCGAATACGTGATGAATAAGTAGGTGGTGGTCCCAAAATAAACGGGGCGAGGGTGGCCCCCCCCCCCCCTCCCTACCGTCCTTGGATTGGAACACGAGAGAGAGAGAGAGAGAGAGAGAGAGAGAGAGAGAGAGAGAGAGACCCCTGTTAGATACAAGATAAGAGCTATTCACATGACTTAGCACTGTATACAGGGAAGATGGAAATATATCTAAACTGCCCATGTATATACAGTATATGTTCTGTATGTTCACTATATATGTCTCTGAGTACTTGGTAATATTCCGGTTCTCTATTGCCTTTAAGATAAATATTTGTATAGCATCTATGATTTTTTTTTTTTGAGGGGCTCTGAAATATTTTTATTAATTGTTTAATTGTACTTCTAATTTCCCTGTATTAAAGAATTATAATAATTTTAGTACAATAACGTTGTATCTGTTTTGTAAAAGAAAACGTAAAATATTTAAAAAGGTATAACTATTCTTTCATCTTTGTTCTGTAAAAAAATAAATAAATTAATAATTTCGATTAGTTAAAGAATACAACTGACATTTAAATTACCAATGCAACTTTTTCTTAAATCTTCTTGTAAAAAAAATCCTGAAATACTTAAAAAGGCAAAGGTGATTATTTTCTAATCATCTTGTTCTTTCTTATCTAACATAAAATATATTCAAGCACTTATGATTAATTAATTCATTAACTTTAAATACTTACTTGAACAATTCTAAACACCTCTCTCATGAATATACTTTGTTTCTTCAAATGTTTTTATTTACACAGAAGAAAAAAAAGTCAGACACAAAAATATTTGGTGTGTCTGTGACGATGCTTTACATAATAAGAGGTGAAAGGGAGGGGGTGGGGGCCAGGGGAAGAAAATAACTGGAAGGGAAATGGAAGGGAGATGTAGAGACAAAAGAGAAAAGCAGGGACAGGACGGAATGGGAAGGGATGGTATGGAAAGGGGAGCAGAGAGGAGGAAAAGGGAAAAAAGAGGGGCAAGGTTAAAAGGGCGAGAGAAGATGATAAGAGGTGAGGGGGTTGAAATGGCAAGAAGAGAGGTTGAGAGGAGAAAGGGATAGGAGGGGTTAAAAGGCCAAAGGGAGTGCGAGGGGAGGAAAGGGCAAGGAATGGAAAAGGAAGATGAAAGGGGTGGAGAAGAATAAAGCGAACATACTAATCTCACTGAATTTTTGTACTTATGGACCAAAGATTACATAATTGTTATTACGGACTCAAAAGTATGTTTGTGTGTTTTACGGGGGGACACACACACACACACACACACACAAAACAATAGAAACATCACCAGAGGTTATGAAAGTCGGACCGCAATTAGTTATATGTTGACACACGACCGCACCCTGGAGGGGCCTAGGACACGGCATGGAGGGGAGGGCGAGGGAAGGGACAGAAGGAGAGAGGGACTGAGGATGCAGAGGGAAAAGAGAGAGAGAGAGAGAGAGAGAGAGAGAGAGAGAGAGAGAGAGAGAGAGAGAGAGAGAGAGAGAGAGAGAGAGAATTGGGCCTAAGAAATAGGTTGATGAAAACGAGAAAGAAAAAAAAGTGAGGCAGAAGAAGGGAGAGAGAGATGTTCTGTCAACTTCATCATAGAACCAAGCGGACTGTGAAGACCTGCAGAAGGACCTCTGTGGGCTCAAAGAATAGTCTAAGAAATGGCTGCTGAGATTCAATGTCACGAAGTGTAAGAGGATGCACCTGGGGCGTACCAACGGTATGAAGAAACTGCACTATTTGAGACTGAATGTGAGAAGGGCCTTGGTGTGTATTTTGACAATGAGCTGAAGTTCTCGGGCCACTGCGAGAAGAAGGCAAATCAGGCAAATAAATTATTTGGTCTTATAAGAAGGTCGTTCAGATATCTAGACGGTCTCTCCCTTGTAAGGATCTTCAAGAGTGAAGTGCTTCCCCATCTGGAGTAGCGTCACCCCATCTGGTCCCCGAGATATGCTAAGGACTGTCAGTTGGTTGAAAATGTTCAAAGGAGGGCCACCAGACTGGTGCCTGCACTTCGGCACCTCAGCTACCCTGAGAGATTGGAGCGCCTGAACTTGCCTAGCTTATATTACAGAGGGGCAAGGGGTGACCTAGTTGAGGTGTATAAGCATCTCAAGGGGCACGACTCAGTCGAGTGTCCTTACTTGGAGCTGGCGGACGCTCGCCCCACAAGGGTCACAGCTCAAGACTGAAGATGCCGAAAGTCCAGAAAACTGTGAGGGCAAACTTTTTCGGAGTGAGGGTTGTGAACTCTTGGAACAATCTACCAGAAAGTGTTGTGACGGCACCGAGTGTCAGCTTTTCAAGACAAGACTTGACCAACACTGTAGCGGGTTCAGGTACATTCAGGACCCGGTGCATGCCCAGTACTTGCCAACAGTGCATAACAGAGACGTGACCGATCGCCTGGGCGGCTAACGAGCCGATCTTTTGGTGAAGAGGATAAAAAGGTAAGAGAAGTAAGTGTTGGACGGTATAGACGACCTTCAATAATAGCAGCAACGGGCGTCACAAAATTTAATCCAAATGACGAGGAGAACTTTGGAGGGACTTTCTCTTCGAGCTGTAGTACCTAGCTGCCGTGAAGATATTTCTGCCTAAGTGTTACATTAATCGCTCAGTGGGCATATAAGTCATATCAGTAACATTTCTAAATTAGTGAGATGATGATGATGGTTTTGCTGTTTGTTTGAGTACTGTCGTTCCATGGCATAACAAAATACTACGATACTGATGAAACAAATTTAACCATTGCTGCGTTTTCATTGTGCATCCGCAACCTGTACTGTGTGTCCATTAGCCCGAGAAATCTTTAAGTCTTTAAGGTTAGGATGTTTACTCGTAGTTAAGTCAAGTTAAATCAGGGTAAATTTGTTTTTTTCATTTCCTGTAGTCTCCATTGCATCGTAGTGTGGATCAATCAGTCAAGACACTTTTCTTCACTGACGTCATGATACTGTACCAATTAGTTGAAACACTGCTCTACTATGACGTCATTTGAGTGAACCAATGGAAAAGTTCCTTGTCAATGACGTCAAGTGCGTTCACCAATTATAGCAGCGACGTCCAAAATAGACACGCAATCGTTCTCCGAGTCGGCAAATTAACAACTGCCAACGACAGTCCTATCGTCACTACATCATCTTCATTTTCTTAATTATCACCATGAAAGAAGCTTACAGTTAACCACACTTTAGAGGTAACAAAAGGATCACTTGAAGATTAGGCATCCCAGCTTACATCACCTGGGGGGGGGGGGTTAAGTTAGGTTAGGTTAAGTTAGGTTAGGCTCGCGTTAAGGTGTTTAATCATGAGGAGAAATAAGCTGAGGTGCCAAATATTCAAGTGATCCTAATAAACTTAGTGTTATCTCATCCTTAAGAGAATCACGAAGTTGAATGTCAATGTTCATCAACTTCAATATCAACGACATCCCGAAACAGCTTCAGTACTCTGTGAAGCTCTACAAACACGTCCTCCCGCGGTGTTCGCCCACGTTCTCGAGTCCAGATTCGTTAACTGACCTATCGGAAATGCTTTTTACGGCCACAATAATATCCTATGCACCTAACCTTTTAGACTAAAGCCAGGTGTAATTTAAAGATGTCTCCCGTGAATCATTGAGGAGCTCATATCTGAAGTTCAGGCGAGGGTGTACTATGAAGCTTGAAGGAGAATGTACTAGGGAACTTTAAGGAGAAATGTACTTCGAAGATTTGAGGTTAAATAGCAGTTAGTAGGTAGTAGGCAGCTATCACACAGGGAGGTACTACCGCCTGGGAAGATATTGGAAGCATAATGTGTTGTCTAATGGCAGACCCTGCTGCCATATGCATCACAAAAATTGTGACTTTCTGCCTAATTTACACACAATTGCAGGGTCTAAATTATTTCTCTTACATTAATAATATATATATATATATATATATATATATATATAGATATAGATATATATATATGTATGCATGTACATCACTGTAGGTGCGCGTGATCAAGGTATATGCTAATAACCACAAGGAAAGAAGAGAACACGAAGTTCCCAAGCGCTTTCGTGTAATTCACCCCTGAAGATGTGAATTACACGAAAGCGCTTGGGAACTTCGTGTTTCTTCTTTCCTTGTGGTTATCAGCATATATATATATATATATATATATATATATATATACTATATATATATATATATATACATATATACATATATATACATATACATACATATACATATGCATATATACATATATATACATATACACATATATATACATATATATATACATATACACATATATATACATATACATATATATATTTACATATACATATATACATATATATACATATACATATATATACATATACACATATATATACATATTTACAAATACATATATATATATACATATATATACATATACATACATATACATATATATATATATATATATATATACATATACATATATATACATATACACATATATATACCAATATATACAATATATATATATATATACATACATATATATATATATATATATATATATATATATATATATATATATATATATATATATATATATATATATATATATATATATTGTTTCCCACTATTGATTTTTTTTATCATTTTATTTTTTATTTATGGTTCTTTACTACTTATTATTAATTTTTATTAATTATCATTAACATTATATTTTCGCCCCCCGGCCATGGTGGTCATTGACCTGTGCCAGGTGGGCTAACCCCTTTAAAAAAGAAAACTAAATCCACGGACACATTCCGTTTGTCACACAAGCAATGAAATAAAGCAAATGTTGCAAGAGACTTTTCTAAATCACGTTATTTCAAGGTTTGGGATCATTCCATCTCCAAATTATATTTTATGGTGCTACTTAAAGTCCAAGGTATATGCAAATATCCCAAACACATTACCGTACCTGAACTTAAAGACACTATCAGAAACAGAATAAGTCGGATTTCCTGTGAAACACTTTAGCAAGTTATGGATAAACTTCTCCAGCTGTCGTGAATACATACGTTCTAATGGAAGTTACATGACATCAGTCATTTTCAAGAAATGATGTGGGAATTTCACCAATATTTCCATCGTGTGCTGTTTTAAGCATTTGGTACCCCGAAGTTATACTATCCAAATAAAACAATGTCAAAAAAAACAATTGTGTCCATGAATTAATGGGTATCCTGTACTTTGAAACTTGGGGAGACGTATTTTGAAGAATGGGGGAACAGTACTTTGAAGCGTTTACGAGAAATGTGTTTAGAAGCTGTCAGGGGATATGTACTTTTTAAGTTTCAACGGAAGTGCTCGTTGAAGGAAGGTGAAATTGGACGGTTTGAAGAAGGAGGCACGTAAATTTTGTAAGATCTGAGAGGACGTGAACTTTGAAGATTCGATAGCCGTGAAATTATAAGCTCTGGATAGACGAAAGCTTAGAAATTTTGAGAGAGACGTGATCTTCCAAGCTCTGTGGGCGATGAACTTTGAAGCTTTGAATAGGTGTAAACTTCGAGTCTCAGAAGTGAAGTGACCTTGAAAGTTTTAAGTGAACCAGAACTTTCAATGAAGCAGGTTGTAAATGTCACTTGTTTAAGGGGACTTCAACCTCGAACGCATAGCTTGGATATCACTTGAAGGTGAAGACGTGTTGACATCACCCTCCGAGGATGGGAACAATGAAACACTGTATATTTGCCGCTTGAGAGAGACGTGAAGGTTTTAAGTAACTTGCAAACATCAGTGAGATGCAACACAAGGTAAGGTGAGAGTAATAGTATCATATAATCCTGATAAGTTCTCTCAATAATTTATTAAAACATGAGAGAGAGAGAGAGAGAGAGAGAGAGAGTGTGTGTGTGTGTGTGTGTGTGTGTGTGTGTGTGTTAGCCTAGTAGTGTCTGACATGTTCGAGAAAATAAATCAAGAATACATAAATACATACTGTAGAGTGTACTGTAGACTATACAGTACAGATATAGTTTTACAATACTAAACTTTGCATAATGTAATATATAATCATTCACCACCAAGTACAATAATAACTATTACAGCTGGGGTTTCGATTCTTGTCGTTTACCCACACGTGCGCTGGTTTTTCGCGTCAAAACACCGCCAGACATGAAGTAATATAAGAATATGTCGGTCACGAAGTCTAGCTTGAGCGATTCTAATAAAGAAATGGAAAATATTAAGTCCACTCAAAAGCGTATGAAAGATAGTTGAAAATGATCGAAGCAAATGTGTCAAGGGTATTTTCCATCCCTCTCTCCATTCCCGAGACACCTTATAACGTGGTGTCGAATATTTTACACGTATATATGTATTATCTGACAGCAGGAAGACATCTTTTGCGAAGAAGGTAAAGCGGGGATAAGTGACGTTGGTGGAAAAAATTTAATTTAACATGACAAATTTCCCTTAAGAATTCGAAGATTGTTGTGTTGGTGACGCTGCTTTTGGGTTCGTTGTGCGGCAGATCCCTAAACAATTAAATTCCTTGATATCGAATGTTATCTCCTCAAAACACACTGAACAGTTGTACACGAGCTGCGGCGTCTGAGTGACTAGGTCATTAAACATCAACCGTCCGGGGTAAAAAAAAAAAAAGATGTCATTAAGTGGATGTCATTAGTCAGAAGTGACAGGTGACAGATCGGAAGATAAGTGTGTCTGTGGCGGGTCATGAAGCACAGCGTAAAGGTTCAGTAATTATGCCAGATGAGCTCCAGGTTGGGGTGCTGGTCATTGGCGTGATCAAGATTTTAAATTCTAACATATGGCACATCATCCCCAGTGAGACTTAATGATTACAACCTGTTGCCCGCCACGGTGAGCAACCCACACAGGTAAAATACACACATTTAAACTTTCAGGTGTGGTAGTTTAATCTCTTGTGCCTCTTACCTGAAGGGAAACCAATTAACCTCATTGGAACATCACCCAGCACCACAGCCAATACAACCAGTATAACAAATAAATAACAGTCGATAGTAAATATTTTAATATACAGCACCAACAATTGCCGTGCGTCTTACTGATGAATCCAACTTATCAGTGTGAAGCAAAATACGCAAAAAAACACTTTAAAAGAGAACTATGACATTATCTTTTGATTACTAGGCTGTGAAACATCAGGCGGAACCATAATTACTAATAACCACTTTATAACTTAACACGAACACACGCAAGCACGCACGCACGCAAGCACACGCATGCACCTAAAGAACGTCTCAGCTCGGTGATTTATTTCTTTCCTGCACTTCAACACTGCCTTCCAACGAGACTGCAAGACAGGACTTTCATATTCTACATTCATATGCATAACAACCAGAGATGTATCTTTCGAAATTCTTAATTGTTGATAACTAGTGTATTTACTGACCTAAAATGTGTGTTTAATGATATCAAATGTTGAAGCGCGTTTAATACATTATAAACCAACATCACAAACCAAATTAATACGCTACTGAACAACATCTACCAGTCCGCCTAAAATACTCTTGACAACATAATTGTTGCTTCGTTAACCACAAACACAACTAGAGTGACAACCTTCCTTATCATCACCCGCCAATTATGTCCCTCACGCCATCAAAATTCGGTGTCATCAACCTCTATCATATAGTTACATGTTTACTATAATTCATCTTAAAAGTTCTAAGTACCACAGGTCTGTTACCTCTTAATTCACGTCTCATCTCACTCCCTAATAATATCCTAAGGGAGCGAGAAACTTGTCCCTAGTGTCCAACATCTGTGACCAAAAGTAGTAGCTTAACAAGAATGATGTGTGATGGTCCTTCCCACCATTTCATTATCACATTAAGCAGTAAAATACAATGTAAATATCCAAATTAAAAACTTCTCGTCTTCTATGGTCAAGAAATTAATACTGTCAAAAGCTTTATCTATTACTGGAAATAAATCCAGCTATATGTAATGTTTCGTCAACAAGACTGTCTCCTGCTAATCACTGTCTACCACTATTTGCAACGTTGGATTACTGCTACAAACATGACCTCTAAAACCATTTATTCTCCCAGGAAACCCAACCATCTCGAGTGTAATTTTGATGGTGACTCAGTTTATCCGGTTAATGTCGTCTGCATAAAAACACAATAGTTCAGAGGTATTGTTTGTAGTACTTTAGGTAACAATCATCCCATCTACTATATGTAGGTATCATCACTATACACATCAAACTAAACGTCAGAAATAATGCAAATTGACAATACTCTGAGAAAGGTTTCCATGGCGCACATAATTCAAACTACTGTAATTATTGCTTCATAAAGGTTCGTGTACTCCCGCGAAACTCTGTGGGTCATATACTATACAACCAGACACTCAAGTATGACAATCAAACTTACTCGTCCAGAGGGTGTTGCTTCTCGAATCATTCGTAACTAAAGTGGTACGAATGAGCGACTAATTAACCTGTAATCAAATGCCCAAAATAACGTAGTTGCCGTTCAACTCTGCAATTCTCAGCTAATTGAATCCGCCAATAAGAGCAATTAAGTGCAATTACATACGTGATTTATTATAATTTTTTATTAAAAATTCAGGAACCATGAATCGACTATTTTGGTGACCAAATGATTATTTCAGGTGTTGGCATCGTCGTGTATCCCAATAAGGATTTAACCAAAGCTAGAATAAAGCTGAGGGGTTAAGAGCTCTTTAGCACCCACGTGGTAAATAATCAGTAAACGCGGTAGTATAGGCAAATAGCGAGGAACCAGAGGAGACCTGCATGTGGCCAAATTTAACCCTACAATAACTTAAGCAATTTATATTACAACTCTACTCCCGAGATTCTTAAAGAGCCCTCCGTCTTTCAGCAACACCAACAATTACTTCTGCTGTACTGACTCGAGAGAAAACTTACTCGCACTGCTGCCCACACCAAAAACATCAAAAAGGGGGTTATCCCAAGTTAAATATGAAAACAATGTGGCCTAGTGTGATGTCTGATGTAGAGTGAAGAGGCGCTTATGATAAGCTTTGATCATGAGTGGTCGGTCAGCAGACAGTCACTACAAACTAGAGGGAAACCGAGAACAAGACTACGTATAGCAGTGTGTGTGTGTGTGTGTGTGTGTACAGCAGGTGGACTGGTGGGCACAGGAAAGGTGAACTAGTATGTGTTGACAGTTAAGTTGTGCTGTGACAGGCGACCGAGGCAACTTCTGAGAGACCGCACACTACACACACGAGGCTACAGTAGGTAACAACCGTCAGCTGACTGTTCATTGGTCTAAAGTTAGACTTCACTGGTTGAGCGGAGGGTCGCAATTATAGTTAATTAAAGCTAACTCAATTTTTCGCAGCTGTGGCCTTCAGCGCTGCTGATTAGGCTCATAAACTTGTCATCAAAGCCAGAAAATTATCATGAGCCAAATTAGTGAAAGTCAAATATTTCGGAGCATTTACGGATTCCTTCACCTAATACAATTCTAACCGAATCCAATCAAACATAACCAAATTAGTCTTAATCTGGTTTAAATAATATAACCAAATCGAGTCAAAATTGGATCTTTTCGGTTTCCTGCACCGCACTAAAAAATAGAAATATATTTTTGGTTTCTAATGTGGATTTTTATGCGGATTCAAACAAAAAAAGAAGAAAAGATTATTTTTGGGAGAAATGAATAGCAAAAAGTTATACGCCCGTATTATTAAACAACATCTTCCCTTGAAGAGGGTCCTCATGTCGAAAACCGTACTTTTAAATGCGAAGGACCTTTTACTGCAGCGCACGAAGGAGTGTGGTGGCGGGAAAACAAACTAATATTACTGCAATTTGAAGAGGTAGCTATTAGCTGCTTTTCGTCACCCTCTTCATAATTATATTGTTAGTTTTATGGAATATTTATAGCCAATACGATTGATGTACAAAGAAACACGTATTGGTAATTTCATAAATCTTTTTTTTTACATTATTGGTTTTACGGCCCATATTATGACATTTGCAAAAGCTGTTTCCTGTCATTGCCAAATGCAGTCTGCTGGAGTCATCTCATCTTACTAACGCTGGTACTAATGAGGTAAGCACATTTAAGGTAATTTATTAAACTTTTAGCTGTTTTATAAATGAGTTTCTGTCTGGAAAATATACACTGGCGAGATTCTTGCCTATAAATATTAAAATTTCACTGGGAGAAAATCGTCACTAAACTTTTTGCGGCATATATTATTAAAGTAAGTACTGTACATTTAAGTTACTTAATGCAACTTTTTAGCAGTTTTTCAAGCGAGTTTCCGTCTGGGAGCCAAATAAAATATTCTACACCCCATATAACTGAATTAAGTAAGTTGTCTGAGAGATTGTTGTCATCTGCACCCTCTTTAATGCAATCTACTTCGCAACAAAATATTTTTTGTTAACTTACTTTATTTTAATGCGTTCCCAAATCTTCTTTAATTGTTCTTCTGATCGCTGAGGTCCATATCCCTCAGCATTGAAACTTGTTGCTATTCGCAACCATGCTTGCTTCTTTAAGGCAACAAGTTTTCCACAAGCATTTTTCTTTTGTAAAATCTTTTCCTCCTCAATCAAATGGACTAATAAATCACGTTCTCTCTGTGATATAGGACTTGCCCTTGATGATTGGGAGGAAAAAATGTCCATGATGAGAGCACAGTACTCTTAATTTTAGCGTCAACGAAGGTAAACAAACACACGAGTAAGACGACCCATAATGCATCAGCGAAAAGACGACCCATAAGGCGTCAGCGAAGTGGACAGTATTACCAGACCTACCCTACTTGGTCCCACACGAAGGGGAAGAGGTTCGAACAATTAAAAATACCGCTTGAAAGAACAATCCCTTGAAAAAGACTCTTCGTCAGGGAGGGAAAATGTTGTTTTATAATACGGGAGATGGCCCTTTAAACTTACCAACATTGAAATGTTATCAATGTGGGGTAAAATATTAAAAAGAACACCACACAAACCTTTGAAAACCTCTCCTAACCTATAAAAAGGTTAAAAAATCGGTTTCGGGTTCATGGATCCTTCTCCTCATCTGAACACCGAAAACCACACCAACGCATACTAAACACAGAAAACACGAATATGGTTAGGCAAGGTTTTCAAAGGTTTGTTCGGTGTTCTTTACTTCATCACTCATCTGCAACGAAAAAAGACTAAAGCTATTTAAGTTAGAATGATAACATTTCAATGTAGAACAATGAAACTTTAGAGGGCTATAACTTTTTGCTACCCATTTCTCAAAAAAAAAAATAAATAAAAAATAAAAAATGCGTTTTTTGAATCAGCATAAATATCTACACGAGAACCAAATTCTTTCCATTTTTATTGCGGTACATGAAACCAAAAAGATCCTCAAAATCCAAGATACTGTAGCTAAATCTAATCCAGTTATTTTATACATTCCTAATTCAAATAATCTATCCTAATCTAATGCAAATAATTTAACCTAGCGTAAGCAAATAATCTAACATAACTTAGTTAATCCAAATAATCTATCCTAAACCATCCAAAACTACATCTTAATCAATATCCAAATACTCTAAGCTCATGGCAATCCAAACATGTTATCCTAATATAAATAATAATCTCCCATGTGCATCTCAAGTAAGTTCACCTAATGTATTCAAAATTACCTTACATAAACTAACCTAATTTAATGCATATGATCTAACAAACCAATTAAAATGAGCCAACCTGATGCACATAATTAATCATAGCTTAATTTCAATAATCTAATCTAATTCAACAACTAAAATATTCAAACTTAAGTGTAATCCGAATATTCTAAACCTAACTTGATAACCAATCTTAACCCAAATACCTTAACCTATTGTAAAGCAAACTAACCCAGGTAACTAAAACTGTCCTAAATGGTGGAGATCATACAATTATGCTGATAAAAGCATATATTACAACAAGTATTTTCCATTATAGTCAACTTGGTGAGGAAGGATTTAGGTGGTAGATGCATAACCCGTTTATATATTACAGCAAGGTAAGATTTATTTGGGTAATGTTCGACGGGGTCTTTTTACGTGGGAAAAATTACATAATCATCAAACGCTTATAAATTTTTATGTAACGTTCCACTCGACTCCAAAGATTCAGCAGATTCTTTATAAAACAAAATCTAGTCTAATTATATGTTCTGTGCATTTCCCTCACCCTAAGTATGTGAACAAGACCCGAGAGGATATAAACATGGCCGCTAGTCTCGAGACGAGAGTGGCGTTAGTACACAAAACACATTAACTTACTGTTTGGCGGCACTTCTCTTACGGGTTCATTCTTAATCAGCTGACACCCACACAACGCGTGTTTCATTAGCTTCCGTGAAACCTTCTCAATTCCTCACAAATCAGACATTTTAGGGAGTAAATTTTCCCAACACAACAGCACCTCACTCTTCGGCACGACGCCACGCCACGCACTGTCAGAGTACTGACGACCAGGGTTGCCAACTCGGATTTTCAAATGTCGCTAGGCTGGTACCTAAAAGTAGCTAAATGTCGCTAAATCTTCCATGGAAAGTCGCTAGCTATTATTCCCCCCCTTCAGGAATTTGATGCAAATTATATTTTCATAATGCCGACTATAATGGACGGAGTATAAATAAAATGCATTATGTAAAAATAAAAATATTATTTTTTTAAAGTTTAATGTGCACACTTGCCTATTATTCAATAGTAATTGCATCCCAGTCCTCTTCGTAGTCGTCGGCAGTGTGAACAACTGTAGAGCTGGAAGCATGTGAAGTGCTTGGTTCAGGTTCTCGTGCAGATATCTTGTAACTGTATGCCTCCACAGTCCCTATCTTTCTTAAAATATCACTAGGAAGTTCATAACTTGCACAACAGGTGTTCTGTCTTTTTAACCCATACTTTATTGTAAGAATTGTCTTTAATGTCGATAGTTTCATTTTGTTGCGCAATTTTGATTTCACAAAGTTCATATTACTAAATGTGCCGCTCTACATCTGCGTTTGAATGCTGAAGAGATAAGGCAGCGAGTGCAATTTCAGCCAGATCATGGTAAGGGTTTTCACCTGTCGCCTCTCTGTAATTTGCCACTTGTGACCACAATTTTAGGGTGTTAGATGTTTCTGTCCAGATTGTGTGATGCAGTTTTTTCCACTGGAAATCAATCTTGGTAAGGGTGCTGGAATCTTCTGTAAATAAGTGTGCCAAACCAAGTATATCTGATTTAATAGGCTTCAAGCATTCATCGGCACTCAGAAAAGAAATAGACTGCAGCACACGAATGTTGTCAGGTAAGCGTTGACGAAGTTGTTTTATGAGTTCAACCCGTTCAAATGCATTGTCCCTGTAACCCCGTTGCTATATATTATGGCTCGAAATTAGGAAAACCGAGTTTTCATGGACAGTCCAAAAGTTTCCAGAAAGTCGCTAGATTTCTGTGGATATCTCTAGATTTGCGACAAGTCGCAAATCGCTCTAAAATGTCGCTAGAAAAAAAACAAAAAGCTCTAGATCTAGCTACAAAGTCGCTAAGTTGGCAACTCTGCTGACGACGACTACAGTGGTTCCAACGTTGATTTTCCAACTATTACGATATACGTCGAAAATCATTCCCAAATAGAGCGTTTTATTACCATAATTTATTGAATTCGTTGAAACATTCATGGTGATAAGGTAAAAAATGAGTAATGGCTTACTTTCTTGTGGTAAAATAAATGATGCGTAATCAAATACAGTTGTCCAAACTGCATAATGGAAGTTCAGTTTGGCAGAATAAGCAAGTGATCGTTATCCAAATTTAAAAATGTTCATGATTAAAATCATCGGCATTACAAAAACAAAGTTTTCATAATGAAAATATATTTAATTTGGCAATGCAAAATTCATGTTGGCAGCCCTGTAACTAATGATGCTGTTTCGAAATTTAAATTCGTCGAGCTAATATACTGTAGAAGCTGTAAAAGCTGGATTCGAGACTCATTCGAACCCCTGGGGCTTCAAAAATCAGTATATACACTGAATAAAGGCGTAGCTTGCTCACCAACTTACAGACAGTCGTAGTTGCCTGAGGAAGGTTACTACAACACAAGAG
The DNA here is from genome assembly GCA_958450375.1 of Homarus gammarus. Taxonomy (NCBI): domain Eukaryota; kingdom Metazoa; phylum Arthropoda; class Malacostraca; order Decapoda; family Nephropidae; genus Homarus; species Homarus gammarus. Next base: position 1,356,027 of record CAUDMG010004094.1, read on the forward strand.
TATATAAATGATTGGGTTATTCTCCAGATATTAACGAAATTTGACATTGACATATAGTGAAAATAATTAAAGGCCTCGGTGTAGTTGAAAACAGATCTATTTACTTCCCCCCCAAAATAACCAGAAAAATAATAGTTAATGGTCTACATCACTTAGATGACCTCATTACCACGACAGTTTAAAACAACAGCCAAATTAACACAACAAAGTGCATTTGTCCCCTCGTGTGCATTATTCCTGTACCTTCGTGGGCCACCATTCACGGTTGGACTCTTTACTCTACTTCTACTACTATCAACGATCCCCGTACTTCACTAACACTCTAAATATATGAGAGTAATGTGGAGGAGAAAGGAACCTTATTCTTGTTTAGGAATACTGGAGAGGCAGGAGGTAGAGCAGCACATGTAAAAGTAATTATAAAGTCGTCTCCTGATCAGTCAGTTACCAGGCGGAGGGGAGAGGGACCCACCTAATAACCTGCGTGTTGCAAATTGCTCCAATATTGTTAAAATTTTAGTTGATTATACAATTATAATATTACATTAATTTTTTTAGGTAATTTGCACCTTTCCGTAGACTCTCCTTATTGGATTAATGCTTTTTTTATTATCTGGTAATTATTTCAATATTTTCGTTGACATGACTGAATTTGATGTTGTATACCTGCACAGTCATAACTGAACTACGTTAAACATTATCACCATTATTACTCTTATATATAACACCATTCCCATTATTGTTAAGATTAACAATATAAATGACAGCAACATAACTAACATAAACCCTACAATCATTATCGTGAATATTGTCACGATCCCTACACCAAACGTTCAGTAATCATCCCTACACCAAACGTTCAGTAATCATCCCTAAACCAAACGTTCAGTAATCATCCCTACACCAAACGTTCAGTAATCATCCCTAAACCAAACGTTCAGTAATCATCCCTACACCAAACGTTCAGTAATCATCCCTACACCAAAAGTTCAGTAATCATCCCTACACCAAACGTTCAGTAATCATCCCTACACCAAACGTTAAGTAATCATCCCTACACCAAACGTTAAGTAATCATCCCTACACCAAACGTTAAGTAATCATCCCTACACCAAACGTTCAGTAATCATCCCTACACCAAACGTTCAGTAATCATCCCTAAACCAAACGTTCAGTAATCATCCCTACACCAAACGTTAAGTAATCATCCCTACACCAAACGTTCAGTAATCATCCCTACACCAAACGTTCAGTAATCATCCCTACACCAAACGTTAAGTAATCATCCCTACACCAAACGTTCAGTAATCATCCCTAAACCAAACGTTAGGTAATCATCCCTACACCAAACGTTAAGTAATCATCCCTACACCTAACGTTAAGTAATCATCCCTACACCAAACGTTAATTAATCATCCCTACACCTAACGTTAAGTAATCATCCCTACACCAAACGTTAAGTAATCATCCCTACACCAAACGTTAAGTAATCATCCCTACACCAAACGTTAAGTAATCATCTCTACACCAAACGTTAAGTAATCAAGCATCACTTTACTGACTGTAGTACCCCTGCTCTCCATACTCGCCCTGGGCCAACTTTATACTTTAGAACCAAAACATTACATCCAGATGGTTACCTAATGTAAATCGCAGACCGCCTCCCTCTTCCTTCAGAGAGACAGGGATTGCATTGGATTTAAGATCGGTGATTGGTTAAGGACAAGTAGCGCGGTCATCCAATCACGCTCAGTGGTGTAACCGACTAGCTGTGTTCAGCAGTGTAAAGATGCACTACTGAGCTTCAACATTTAAGGTCTTTAAGTGCGTATACTATGTCTTTAAGTGCGTATGTACTATGTTAATATTTACACTAGATATCAACAATGAAAACAATGAATACTTATAAGATACACGTCTTTCTTTCTCATCCAAGTCCAGTGCGGACATCAAGTTGATATCACTGGAGACGAGACGGATCCAACATTATTATTATTACAGTATTATTGTTATTTTTAATCGCAATAAAAATTTACTTTGGATCGTTAAAGCATATATCAAATAACAATCATTTCAATAAATAAATTACAAAACAGACATAAAAGTCAACCTATACATAAATGAATTTAAGATCAATTTTACATAATATGAATTAGTAAACTACTGAGGTTCTTCACACCTGATTAAAACTTGAGAACTCAGGATGATAAATTACTATTAGATAATTTACCTTCTGCCAACCTGACGTCTATTATGATGCATGGGGGCACTTTATCACACACACACACACACACACACATATATATATATAAACAGAAGAAGGCAGGCAGGCCGAGGACTGGGTGATACATAACAGCTGTACGACAAGGTTGGTCTATGAACAAGAGTGTCCATTACCAGAACGAAGGTGTAAGCTCCCTGCCGCACCTCATGTATTATTATACCAAGCCTATAACTCCTGCCCGGCAATTAGTTCACAAAGGCTCCAGGAAGGTAATAACATCTTTCTCAGAATGTTGCTCATAAACTTTATTCCCCAAGAAGTAAATGATGGGATTTGTAATTTGAGGCATTAATCTTAATTATTTTTTTATAAGCGTAAGAATGTGAAGAAGTTAATAGCGCAGGAGACAGGAATATTCCCATTCATTGGGTGTTAATTTGACAGCCATCATTTATCTCTTTATATCATAAATATTCACAGAAGACTTTTACTCCTGGCTACGTTTGTCAGTTCAATGTCTGCCTCTCCTCCGTTGAATGGAAATAAAACTCGCTTTTGAGGGACCTTTTTATTTTTCAAGCTAAGTTTAACACAGCCAATGACCTCCATCACATTCTTCAGTTGCTTAATCTCTGTTGGGTGATCTGGGGATGTCCTGAGCGCGAACCAACGAGATTTATAACAAGAGACGAACACCATATCCACTCGCCCACCACACACGTTAATTATAATAAATCAAATTTTGTAGGGACTTATTTCATTGAACAAAATATAATCTGTGAACCTCCAGGCCAAGACCAGCACCTCCAGGCGGGAAGGGGGGGGGGGGGGAGAGTCTGGCGGGAAATTTAAACCCTCGTGTGGACTTTAAATCGCTTTAACAACAGATCAAAGAGAAATCAATCTGCCATCCCCAGTGAATCCTTCTACTGCAGTGGGAGTGAGGGTGAGGGTGACGCTAAAACTCACAGACTACAGTGCCTATTTTTATGAACATATATACGACAATTTCAATAAGGAAGTAATAATAATAATAATAATAATAATAATAATAATAATAATAATACAAGACAAACCGTTTATTAACCATCATGGCTCAGGGTGTTCCCAATTATACAAAATTTGGATCATCTATCTCCCGACTCCACGCCCCCAACCATCCATTCTCCTATCCCCAACCATCGATCCCCCTACCCCAACCATCCAGCCCCCTGCCCCCGGACACGAGGAGGGCGTGTGTACATTGTGGCGTCACTCCAGAAGTAAACACAGTACCTTAGGCAGCGAGTTGTGGCCTCCCTCCCCTCAACCCCCCTCCTCTCCCCTCCCCTCCCCGCCTCATTACTTAGGCCAAAGATGGACATTGGACAGGATGGGTGGAAGGGTAGGGATGGACGAAGTGGGAGGGAAGGGATGGACAGGATGGGTGAGAGGGGAGGGATAGACGATGTAGGAGAGAAGGAGTGATTAGTAGGAAGGGAGGGAAAGGGTTGGGCAGGGTGGGAAGGGTAGGGATGGACAAGGTATAAGGAGTAGAGATGGACATGGTGGAACGGGGAAGGTAGGGGCTAGGATGGAAGAGCGAGAAGGAAAGGGCTATTGGAATGGGGAGAAAGTGGAGATAGGGTAAAAGACTAGGTGGCGAGGATAGGCTTAGTTGTAGTGAGAAAGAGAGAAAGGGGGATGTATGGAAAGGCAGAAAAGGGTGAATATATAAAGAGAGAGAGAGAGAGAGAGAGAGAGAGAGAGAGAGAGAGAGAGAGAGAGAGAGAGAGAGAGAGAGAGAGAGAGAGAGCTCGGTGGTCCACAATGACTATTACATCGTCAGTAGCGTAGATCGAAGGTGGCTCAGTACTGGGTGATGGTGGAGTCAGCCTCGAGTATTCATGGACCAGTATCTGAAGTAAAGGTTATGTCGATATGCCAGCCAGATGCTACCTGTCTCCTCTGCCCCACCACCCACTCATACCTGGGTTATCACAGCGAGGATGGTGGCAAATATCAACCATGGTGCTATAAGCCAATGACAGATGTAGCTCAAATGTTCACAAAACGAGTTATGAGGAGATAAAATGTGAACGGGAATGGTGACACAAAACAGAACGTCTGGCACGATAATATACTTTAATCTAATGAAATGTAAGTCAATAAGAACTTGGTAGTGATTCGTTAGATCATATATATATATATATATATATATATATATATATATATATATATATATATTTTGATAAAATCACACGGGAAAATGGAAACAACGGAGTACCTTAGCTTTCGTCTTTATTCAAGACATCTTCAGAGGCAACTGGATTACATGGACAGAGAGAGGCTTAAATATACAGGGTGACCTAAAAACATGAGGTCAGGTCAAAATGATGACATCCACTAATCCCCACACCAACACACACGTAGAGGAGCTTAAGAGAAGGGTGGTGACGTGACTAGTCAAGTCAGGTCAGAAAAAAGGGGACCCACAAAATAACTATCATACATCTAGATCAAAGGTTTGTCCCGTTAGTTCGGTCCCTCAAGCTTCTAAATATTAATGTTGTTTTCAAGTATGACTCAACCATTACTAATATGTTAATAAGGAATAGCCCAAGTTTGAATGTAAATGGTAGTGTTTATTGTATTCCATGTAGCAAATGTAATTGTAATTATGTAGGTCAGACAGGAAAAACACTGCAGCTTAGAATCAAACAACATAAGTATAATATTAGAACTGCATCTGAAAGCAGTGCCTTGTTCGTTCATGTTAGGAATAATAATCACCCCATTGCTTGGGAAAAAAGCTTAGAAGTTTTCAAATCATCTTGTGTCACAGAAAGACTTCTTGTTGAAGCTAGTTTGATTAAGGAATTAAAATCAATAAACCTTAGTGATGGTCAGTTCAAAACTGATAATATGTTACATAAATTTATTTGTCAGTGGCCCAAGGTTAAAAATGCTTTTAAAAACCTTTGATCTAGATGTATGATAGTTATTTTGTGGGTCCCCTTTTTTCTGACCTGACTTGACTAGTCACGTCACCACCCTTCTCTTAAGCTCCTCTACGTGTGTGTTGGTGTGGGGATTAGTGGATGTCATCATTTTGACCTGACCTCATGTTTTTAGGTCACCCTGTATATTTAAGCCTCTCTCTGTCCATGTAATCCAGTTGCCTCTGAAGATGTCTTGAATAAAGACGAAAGCTAAGGTACTCCGTTGTTTCCATTTTCCCGTGTGATTTTATCAAGATTTATCTTATCCACGTTTTCATTGTGGATTTTCATAAAATATATATATATATATATATATATATATATATATATATATATATATATATATATATATATATATATATATACGACCGTGTCGTATTTTTCTATTTTTTTTTTTATAACATGCTTCCATGTTCCATATTATTCCTATAATGATGTGTTGTATTTACTATTATATAATCCAGTCACCTTAACCCTGTGCTGTTAAGGTTTTAACTGTTATTATTTGTTCAAACCCATTTTGTATTGTAACCAGTATTCTTTGTTCTCTAACGACCATCTGCATCGTTAAACGACCCACCAGCGGGTCGCGCGGCGGGAGCCGACCTTATATATAGGACCCACCAACTGACGGAGTTAGTTCAGTCCTCTTGTCATACAGTTCACATCCTTTGAGTGACACTCGTCACCTGTTATTTATACTTAATTTATTTGTGTTGTTCCTGTCGCCACCAATGTGGTATATCTATGTGAGTACCTATTTATGTCTCTATTTATGTCCATTAGTATTTGCTTAGTTACATTTAAGTAATTCAGTGTTGGTTTCACGTTAGTTAATTTCAGTGTTAGTTTTTATATGTTTATGCAGTGTTAACGTAATCCAATGCTTTATTTTTATTCTTTAGATGTTTCGATGTTTAGTATCATTTGTGTCTTAAAAGTTTCGATGGTGAATCAATTTTGTTGACAGCCTACGAGGCTCTTTATTGTGTTAATATTTAATTAATTAAATTCTTAAAGGTTTACTTTATTTATTTTTATTCCCTTTTAATTTACTTCACTTTTTTGTTTGGTTACGGCGAGAACCTGGATATTGAGGTAAATTAAGAGACGGCGTAACAATATATATATATATATATATATATATATATATATATATATATATATATATATATATATATATATATATATATATATGAAATGGAGAGAGCCAGAGATATATATTATGCAAACTACGTTCATCTATAATGCAATATGAACTGCGTTTTTGAGTACCACGGGGAAAATTTTTAATTAATCTCAGTCACAAAAAAATAAATTAAGCTTACAGAATATAGCTGCTTGAAACTTCCAAAATCTCAGAGTGAAACAGTGAAACACTTTCACATCACCCGCGTTAATACCCCTCCTGCTCCACCCCTCCTCCTGCTCCACCCCTCCTCCTGCTCCACCCCTCCTCCTGCTCCACCCGCTCCTCCTGCTTCACCCCTCCTCCTGCTCCACCCCTCCTCCTGCTCCACCCCTCCTCCTGCTCCACCCCTCCTCCTGCTCCACCCCTCCTCCTGCTTCACCCCTCCTCCTGCTCTAACCCTCCTCCTTCTCCACCCCTCCTCCTGCTCCACCCCTCCTCCTGCTCCACCCGCTCCTCCTGCCCCACCCCCTCCTCCTGCCCCACCCCCTCCTCCTGCCTCACCCCCTTCTTCTGCCCCACTTCCTTTTTCTGCCCCGCCTCCTCCTCCTCTTCCTCCTCCACCCACTTCGATTCCACTCCTCCTCTTGCCCCACCCCCCATCCTGCTCCACCCCTCATCCTGCTCCAACCCCTCCTCCTGCTCCAACCCCTCCTCCTGCTCCACTCCTCCTCCACCCCTCCTCCTGCCCCATCCCTCCTCCTGCCCCACCCCCCTCCTGCTCCACCTCTTCCTCCTACCCTACCCCCTCCTCCTGCCCTACCCCTCCTCCTGCTCCACCCCTCCTCCTGCCCCACCCCCCTCCTGCTCCACCCTTTCTCCTATCCGACTTTCTTCTCCTGCTCCACCTCTTCCTCCTACCCTACCCTCTCCTCCTGCCCTACCCCTCCTCCTGCTCCACCCCTCCTCCTGCCCCACCCCCCTCCTGCTCCACCCTTTCTCCTATCCGACTTTCTCCTCCTGCTCCACCTCTTCCTCCTACCCTACCCTCTCCTCCTGCCCTACCCCTCCTCCTGCTCCACCCCTCCTCCTATCCCACCCTCTCCTCCTGCACCACTCCTTCCTCCTGCTCCACCCCTCCTGCACCACTCCTTCCTCCTGCTCCACCCCTCCTGCACCACTCCTTCCTCCTGCTCCACCCCTCCTGCACCACTCCTTCCTCCTGCTCCACCCCTCCTGCACCACTCCTTCCTCCTGCTCCACCCCTCCTGCACCACTCCTTCCTCCTGCTCCACCCCTCCTGCACCACTCCTTCCTCCTGCTCCACCCCTCCTGCACCACTCCTTCCTCCTGCTCCACCCCTCCTGCACCACTCCTTCCTCCTGCTCCACCCCTCCTGCACCACTCCTTCCTCCTGCTCCACCCCTCCTGCACCACTCCTTCCTCCTGCTCCACCCCTCCTGCACCACTCCTTCCTCCTGCTCCACCCCTCCTGCACCACTCCTTCCTCCTGCTCCACCCCTCCTGCACCACTCCTTCCTCCTGCTCCACCCCTCCTGCACCACTCCTTCCTCCTGCTCCACCCCTCCTGCACCACTCCTTCCTCCTGCTCCACCCCTCCTGCACCACTCCTTCCTCCTGCCCCCTCAAGATAGAGTAAATCCCTCTTATCATTTACTAAATTATTATAAAAAAACATCAAAATACATCAGCAACTTTTATCATCTCCCCAGCCCTCACTGTCACCCTAAATCTTAATCATCTTTTTATTAGAAAAATCCTGGATGGCAAACTGCTTATCATTCCGGGTTTGTTTACCTCGCCTTAATAGATCAATATCCTCAGTGACTGGTCAGCTGGGTCACAGTCCTAAAGCGACCTAACCCAGCTTTAAATAGGGTAGCGGCCTAGTCCCCATGTGCCTCTATCCTTACGGTTTCAAGTCCTAATGGGCCAAAATCCTGATGGAACCTAATCCTACTGGGCTCAAATCCTTCTGAGCCCTCGTCATCACGGGTCACACCCGGGCCCATAAGGCTTACACCCAATATCAGTTCTACTTGGTTCATGTCTGGTGTAGAAAGTGAGTGGCCGCTACTTGGAGACCCTGGGTGTTGAGCCACCTCAATACATTAAAACAACAACAACAAACAATGTTTCCAAATTATTTCTAGGCGTGAATGTTGTTCTCAGGGAAGATGTAATCATCCTGACTGAAGTTTCAATTCCCCAACCGTGGGTACGTAATCCCTTTAAATCCTTAGTCTGACGAAAGGAGTTGATGGTGGCTACTGACTTGGCTTGAATTGACATGGCAGAGGTATTTTGAGAGCTTGGATAGCCTTTGTTGGGTTTGACTGCGCTTGGCACACTGCGCTAGGCTGTGCTCGGTAGGAGTTGACTGATATTGGACGCAGTGGACCTGCTAGGCTTGCCGTAAACTGACTGTGTTGACACGACTTGCTGAAATTGCCAATATTGACACAGGTTGGAGGGAGTTCACCATGATTCACTAAATCACGGGACAGAATAATGACCATTATGGGAGTCTTGGTTGTTGCTAATGACCGGGGCAGAGATGAATTACGTAACAATAATATATATATATATATATATATATATATATATATATATATATATATATATATATATATATATATATATATATATATATAATTTTTTTTTTTTTTTTAAGTGTGAGACGCAAGAGACACAACGCTATCAAACCATCGACATGTGACATTTCAAACTTGGGCTGTGGTTTACATATTTTAAATGTCAAGTCATAAAACATTCAGCCCTTCCCAACACACCGGCGGGCCTCCCTTCCATTCATTCCCTATTCTTTTGATTTATTCTCCTTTTCTTCAAGAGCTCCAAGGTTCATCGAGAAAAGAAAAGAAAAAAATACTGACCATCACATTTCTGTTCCATGTAACAGCAATATAATGTTTGGTAGTCTCTGGTCCTTCTATGAGTTGAACCACCGTAAAGTTATGTTGATTATGCTTTCACACAGCACCTCCCTCCCTCATACACTCTCACTCATACACACATTCTCTCTCTCTCATACACTCCCGTTCACTCATATACTCCCTCTCATACGTACTCCCTTTCACTCATACACTCCCTTACACCCATACACATCATCTCAATCATACACTCCCTCTCACTCCCACACCTACACTCACTCTCTACATCTCTACAGTGTCTCTTTTAATCCGCCTACATCCTATCATCTCTCCTTTCCCATCTACCGTTCCACTTCATTTGCATTACCTCTCTTCGTTATTCCATTTACATCCATTAACTTATCTTCTATCCTATCTACGTAATCTGTTCCTCTTTTATCCCTTTGACGTTTCTTTTATCGTGACTTAAGTTCGTCTTATGTTTATTCTTTGTTAATTCGAGCTCCATAACGACAGGTAGAATGGCCTAAATTTTAATAGGTTCAGAATTTCTTAGAATCTCATGTTCTAACTGGCCCCAGACCTAATGGGTTTTAATCCTAATGGCTGGGTTTAAGAATGACTGACTGGGGCCTATTTATGACTTGAATCTATTTATGACTGGTGGCCTATTTATGACTTGGGTCTATTTTTGACTGGGGCCTATTTATGACTGGGATCTATTTAGGGCTGGGGCCAATTTATGCCTGGAATCTATTTATGACTGGGGCCTATTTAGGAGTGGGGTCTATTTATGACTGGGGCCTATTTATGACTGGGGCCTATTTATGACTGTGGCCTATTTATGACTTGGATCTATTTATGACTGTGGCCTATTTATGACTTGGGTCTATTTTTTGACTGGGGCCTATTTATGACTGGGCCTATTGATGACTGGGGCCTATTTATGACTGGGGCCTATTTATGACTGGGGCCTATTTATGACGAGCCAATTTATGACGGATCTATTTAGGACTGGGGCCTATTTATGACTGGGGACTATTTATGACTGGGGCCTACTTATGACTGGGGCCTACTTAGGACTGGGATCTATTTGTGACTGGGGCCTATTTATGACCGGGATCTATTTATGACTGTGGCCTATTTATGATTGGGGTCTATTTATGACTGGGGCCTATTTATGACTGGGGTTTATTTATGACTGGGGCCTATTTATGACTGGGGTTTATTTATAATTGGGGCCTATGTATGACTGGGGCCTATTTATGACTGGGATCTATTTAGGACTGAGGCCTACTTATGACTGGGGTCTATCTAAACAACAAACTAATTCCAGGTAATTAGATACCATCTCTAGCGCTCGCACCTGTAATGTTACCTGCCTTATATTATTACAGCTCCATCTCTTACATCTCAATAAGGTGAACTCATCCTCCCAATAAATTTTGCCACACGTGTGAGAAATAAGTTCTTACCCTTCATAAACTTCATGTAAGCACCAAGAACTTAACTAACTTTCAAACTTTCTTCACTCTCCAACATCTTGGCTTTCACTCTGCGTGCACACTCCCCCCCCCCCCTTTCTCTCCTCTCTCCTCCCACCTCCTCCCTACACTGAAAGAATTCCTCGGATATCTGAAATTCTGATATCCTCTCTCTGATTGGTCACGTTCCGACTTTCTTTTTGCTCAAACATTCGCACCTTTCGTTTTTATGGTTATTGCTTGCCCTCAACCTTTCTCTTCTTAAGCAATACTACTCTTTCTTTTGTTAGTCATCGATATCAACTTTATCTTCTCAAACATCACCCCATTTCTTTGGCAATTATTCGTTCATAATGTTCTCTCTTCAAGCAACACTCTCTAACTTTCTCTTCAAGCAACACACTAGATCTTTCTCTCCAAGCAAAACTAACTAGCTCTCTTCAAGCAACACTAACGTTCTCTCTTCAAGCAACACTCTCTAACTTTCTCTCTTCATGCAACACTATCTAACTTTCTCTCTTCAAGCAACATTAACACTCTTCTACGAGTTTTCCCATTCACCCTTCTTTTCTCAATCACAATTCTAAATCCTCCTACAAAATCTTACAGTTCTGTTTCTTGATCCACTGACAACAAACACTTCTAGGACGAGCAACAACCGACCTACCACACCTTACCAATCTCTTCCACTCTCACCCCTTATGTGCGGTACGCTGTAAACACCTCCCTTCTGCAGCTCCCTCTACAAACATAACACAAAACAAAAGCGATCACTAAAAAGGCTTCATCATCTGTGTATAAATATATTTTGTATGAAGTTTTGGTTGCACTGCAGCCATTAGAACTCAAGTTATCCTGCGGACACCATTTGTTGACAGAATGACTGATGAACGGACGGACGGACGGACGGACGGACGGATGGACGGATGGAGAGCATCATTGTTATTCAGAAACACCGATTCTTTTCTTTATTGGGGGGCGTAACAATGGGAACTTAATACTTATTTTCTTTCCTCACTCCACCTTCGACCAGGAACCCCTCACTTGACCAATATCAAATGGGCTTAATTCTTCTATGGGAAGCCTCAATCCGTACACCCGACTCTCATCATCACTACCATCAACGTTTTACAGCCACTTTCCGCACTCTAAAAACTTCCTCCCAACCTCAGTCCATCAATTCTGCCATATACTCGATCCAGGGCTACAGACAGTGTGGTTTTTCTTGTTTAGTGAGTTCTATTGTAGTAGTTATTCGTATATCTCTTTTGAATGTACCTCCTCAAACCCATTCTATTTACCACTCAAGAGGGCAATGTTGTCCCCTGAGTGGTCCGTAAGTCGTAACATTTACACTGGATAAACAGAATGGCCATTTCGCCCCTTTAGTTTCCTGAATCATTGTGACCTAGCAGGATATTTATTTTTTATTTATTTTTTATCTTAAAGGTCTTGCTGGGAACATTGCTGGACTACTGAGACTACCTAAGGTACTGCTGGGAACATTGCTGGACTACTGAGACTACCTAAGGTACTGCTGGGAACATTGCTGGACTACTGAGACTACCTAAGGTGCTGCTAGAAAGATGGCTGGACTACTGAGACTACCTAAGGTACTGCTGGGAACATCGCTGGACTACTGAGGCTACCTAAGGTGCTGCTGGAAACATGGCTGGACTACTGAGACTACCGAAGCAAGACTAGACATTCAACTGCCTCCTCGTGAAGACTCTTAAAGAATGCGCCTCTAGACTATTTTCATCTAGTGTGTGTGTGTGTGTGTGTGTGTGTGCGCGCGCGCGCGTCAGGTCTTGTGATTCACTCATATAGATTCGTCAAACTCAAACTATTTTCGTCCGCTATAATAACACCTCATACATCATATTCCCATAACGTCCCTCGTTGACCTCTTGCTTGACCTAATATTTACCTAGTTAACCTGAAACTCTTATCTGCAAAAACTCTTAAATATAAAATCAATCTTCCCTTTGTCCGGCTTGCCTTCTCTTCCCTCACTTCATTACTTCTTACATTCTACTAATAATATATAAATATATCCATTTACGCGTATCCGGTGATTTGCGTCATCGCCTTACTTCGTGGTCTATGTTATACTTTCAACAGTGTGGGAGAGCAAATTGAACACCGTGAGTTAGAGAGGACTAGTTCAAGGCTCGAGCCTGCAAGTTATCCTTAGAGTCTACTTAATCACCCAGAGAACCAACAGAGAACGGACCTCTTTTTCATCCTGCTTAGTTTTGGAAGTTCGACTAGATACGACTGGACAACAAACCCTCAAATATAATGCTACTGAAATAAAGTGTAATCCATGTAAAGCAGTAAGCAACCCTCACTTCACAAGGCAGACACGTACTGCACATACAAACTTTGATTAACAAGTACATAACAAAGGGTCAAGCCAAGTCAATATACAATATATAAGAATTGCCATAAACCTGTAACGTCCCGTGGTGGAACTGAACCACGGGAATGAGTCTTCGAACTGACTTACCCAAATTGTTGTATCTCGTTTGGGGTCGATGCTGCTTCGTTTTGGGAGGGAGCAAACTTTTGACCCCGACTGTACCTAATTGTATCTAGTTAGTAAAATTAAATTCACTTCACTATGCTCTACACTATGACTTAACCGATGTAAACTGACGCTGACCATTTAATTATAACACATTTTTAACAATGACATGATATCGCCCCTCAAGGAGTGACATCCTCCCTCAAGCAGTGACATCCTCCCTCAAGCAGTAATATCCTCCCTCAAGCAGTAACATCCTCCCTCAAGCAGTAACTTCTGTTCATATATCTTTTTTCCTGCTGTGTCTGTCTGTCTGTCTGTCTGTTTGTCTGTTTATCCCTAAAAAATAAGCCAACATAAATATCGTCACCTGCCTATTTGTCTATTAATCTGGGTCTTTGTCTGTCTGTCTGTCTGTTTGTCTTTGCGCTTTCCTATTCATCCCTAAAAAATAAGTCAGCCAACCAAAATATCGTCACTTCCTGGCACCGAACAATAACATTAAAAAGCAAGAGTCGAAATTTATACTCCCCCCTCCTCCCAACCCTCCCCTCCCCAACCCTCACTCCCCTCCATCCTAACCCCCCTTCCACCCTCTCCCCACCAGGCAGGCACGAAAGAATATGAACCCGGTGTCTGATATACTGTACACCTGCGTCACACCAATACCAAGGGTCGACCAAATAAAACCACAATATTCAATAATCCTTTTTTATCTATTGTGAACTAACTTTTTGTGTAATTTCTTTTGGACTTTTTTTTTTTAAGCCTGAACCGTTGGAGTGGGTGGTTCGCTGTCAGCAATACATCCAGGAGTAAAATTATCAGAAACCTCGTCAGCGGATGTACATAGTCTTCTGTTAAGGCTGACGACGACGACAATCACAAGAACGACTAAGACGACGTCCCCAGGGAGCTGAATGCAGCTCTTTGTCTCCCTTGACAAGAGACGAACTGGAAATGGCAGTGCGACACCTATGATCAATGGGTCCCAGTGATGGGTGCCAAGCGATGGGTGCCTATGGGTGTAAATGGTGGTTAATATGTGTAGTGCGGGGTGCCAATGTTGGGAGAGAGTGGCGGATGCCAATCCTGGATGACTGACAGGTGCCAGTGATGGTTGACAGTGACAGGTGCAAATGATGGTTGACAGTGACGGACAGTGACAGGAGCCAATGCTGGATGACAGTGGTGAGTATCAATGGTGGATGACAATAGTGCTACTGTAGTATGGCAGTGCAGAATGCCAATGTTAGATGACAGTAAGGTGATGCCAACAGTGGATGACAGTAACGAGTGCCGAGGTGGGTGGTAATGAAGCATCATAAGGACGAGAATCAGAATCACTGATACAAAGTTACAAACACTCAAGGTTATATAAGAATCTTTAAGTCATACGCCTGTGTCATGATCATGGCTCTCACAGTGTTGTCTCATTATACAGTATATTGTTTTCTCTCTCCGGTACTATTGGCTATACTAGGTGTGAGTACCCCAGGGTCCTCATGAGAGTCTTGCTGATAAGAAATTAAGATATTTATTATCACATTTAACATAATTATTACAACGTACAGTGATTCTTGTAGCTAATTGGCATTATCTCCTTCATTATTATTATTTCTGTGACTTTTATTGTTATTATTATTGCCGACTGTGACGTCAAAGAATTTGCGACAGCACCAATAAAAAGTGCAAGTGACAATGGTTATCACAGGGCAGTTCGGACACAGTACTGTATACTGAAGAGTACGCCTTCGGACTCGAGTCCTTGTGGTGGGGGCTTGACACTTGACTTGGACTCGCCTTGACTCGAGCTTCGTCTCTCTTGACTTGATTTAACATCGCAATATCCGTAAAGGTGCTTGTGAACTAGTCTAATGACTTCCTTTAAAATTTACATTAAGATAAAAGGCGAAAGAGAAAGATCAAGATTCAAAGGCAATTTATAAAAGTGCTAATAAATTCAAATTCTATAGAGAAGAAGTAAGAATTTGGTCATATGTATCGCATCATCAATAGTAGTGCTCAAGACCGCCTAAAATATCACGTGGAAATGGTTCGTAACCATCACAATTATAGAACAAGAGCAAGTAGTGACACATAACGTGTTGCTATAAGAGTACTTTCGTGTATACTGAACTATGGAATGATCTACCACTTTCACTCAATATCAGACTTTCCAATAACGATTGAAGAAAAGTATGTAGACTAATTTAATATTTTATTTTCTTGCGGAACTCTTGAAATCAGTCAGCGTAACTCTTGGGTTCGGTGTAACCCAAGATGAGAACCACTGCTTGGTTCCATCCAATGGCGTCAGATGTCGCCTTCACCAGTGTCCCTGTCTGATTCACTGATGTCTGTATACATCACTATCATATTCATCTTCACTCAGCATTTTAAGGCGAAAACTAGCTGGGAATACGAGCAACAAAACACTAACTTTTTTCTTGTTAGACTTCGACCAGTGGTGGAGTAAGAAGACTAGGTAGACTCTCGGTGATTGAGTCTAGTGTAACAGTGGTGGAGTAAGAAGACTAGGTAGACTCTCGGTGATTGAGTCTAGTGTAACAGTGGTGGAGTAAGAGGATGAGGTAGTTCCAGCCAAATGAGGGGTGAGTAAGGCTTAATGTACTTAACTAACTAGACATACAGCTTCAGAACTTTTCAGCACAGTACTAAAGTAATATGTAAACGAAAACAAAAATATCCGTACTGACGCAAGACTTGACTTGAGACTCAATAAATAAGACTCGCGACTTGAGACTTAACTCGAGACTCTACAAACATTACTTGTAGACATGTCTGTTGTGGGACTCGAACCGACGACCATTGGACCTAAAAGCAAGCCGAGTGCTACACCATAATCGATATTACGCTTCCATAGGTCACATGCATGTACAGATGCAGATTGAGATACACGCAGCGGTTAAGAGACTTACAACGATAACAGTATAAGACTATTGAACAGTATTGTATAGTTGAGGACGAAACTCCCTCAATATTTACGGCAACGTTTGGCCTCTACTTAAGGTTGAGGCAGGTTAATAGGGTATTTTTTCATAGTGTTAATCTGACGTAATTTAAACTGTACATCAGTATTCGCTTGTATTACACCAATACCACGTATGAATAAAAAATACTCGTAGATACCAGATATTGCCGTGTCAATAGAATTTTGATCACACGTGTTTACAAGCAGTAGATACATTCTCCTAGCCACCAAGACGTGGGTGGGGGGACGAGAAAGAGGGTGTAGGGGACGAGAAAGAGGGTGTAGGGGACGAGAAAGAGGGTGTAGGGGACGAGAGAGGGGAGGGACAGACAGCTGAGGACCCAACAGTCGTCACATAGTCAATAATACGATAATAATCCCCAAAAAGGATTAACAATAAACTGACAGGCGAAGTCTCAACAAATCCTTACCGGGGGGAAAAAGTTTGGCAGCGACGGTGAGGAACTGCTGGAACTTGTCAAGTCGTCTGCCACGGCTCAAGATTTCTCATTTTCTGGCCCCACTGTTGGGTTCTTGTCTTAATCCTTGAGTTATATACTTCGTTATCACTATCAAGTTAATAGCATTGTTATCATTACGAATTTAATACAGCTGTTACTACGAAGTTAAATGCATTGTTATCACTAGCAAATTAATAGCATTTTTATCACTACGATTTTAATACAGCTGTTACTACGAAGTTAAATGCATTTTTATCACTGCGAATTTAATACAGTTGTCATTAAGTTACATACGAAGTTAGTAAAGGACAGTAATATATATGTATAATTATATCTTTGTTTGTTTGTATTTACACTTAATACATTGTGATATTATAAGAGGCGAGTCTCAAGCATACTTAATTTTGGTAGCACGTAAACAGTGACATACGTTATTAGTAATACGAAATTAAATAAATCACAATATCAAATATATTTAAGTTTTAGATTAATCTTATTAATACATTAATCACTAAATCATAGTTACAATATAAGTTACTTTGGGTTTATGTTTACAAAAATACGACGGAAATTATGAAAATCAGAGTGGAAGTATGGAACAGAGGTATGGAACAGAGATATGGGACAGAGGTATGGGACAGAGGTATGGAACAGAGGTATAGGGCAAAGGTTTGGAATAAATATGAAGAACAGTGGAGGAACGGAAGATAGGAAAGGAGGGTGTGGGAATGAATGAAGGGAAAGAATATTAAAGAAAGAGGAATTAAGAAGAGTAGGTAGGGAGGTAAAGAGAAATACAAGGGCAGATTACATAGCAATTAATGAGGGGGGAGTAAGAGGGCGATAAAGAAGGATAGGTGTAGTAGTCGTAAGAGTTAAGAGAGACAGAGAAAGAGAGTAATCAATACATATAGTCATACTTTTGTGAACAAGTAGTTACGAGGAAGAGAGAAGAAGGAGAAGAGGAGAGGAGAAGAGAAGAGAAGAGAGGAGAGGAGAGGAGAGCACCATACAGTAATATAAAGAAATATATACAAGATGGGTTAACAAAATACACAAAAGAGAGTTAAATCTCGTTTATGTCATTATTACATATAACAGTGCCAATTCAGTGCCTGATAGTGGCTCTGTTAGACTGATAAAACACAATGGGGAGAAAAATCGAAGTCTAATAAATACGTCATGAGGTGAGAGAGTAAATTTAATCCCTTGTAATGATATGTGACTCTTATTTGCTCTCAACAGCTTATAATGCCCTCAAGACACACAAGAAAAGGCCTCAAAGAAAACGCGGTTTATATTACCAGGAGTGACACTTTTTTTTTTCTACGTTGTGTCTGAAACAATTTGTATGGTAATCCGGTAATGGTTATGTCTTAATAATAGCTGCTTAAGTTGTGTTTCTAATTTGCATATGTTGACCATCTACACAGTGAGAGGTATATTTGTTGATGATGTAGTCTAATTAATGTAAAGAAAAGGTAAGTGTTAATGGCTGTGTTAACGTTATGATACTGGACGCTAAGGTGTTGGTGGGTAAAGCTAGGTTAGGTTAAGTTAGGTTAGGTAATGTAAAGTTAGGTTAGGTGAGGTTAAGCTAGGTTAGGTTAAGTTAGGTTAGGTAATGTAAAGTTAGGTTAGGTGAGGTTAAGTTAGATTAGATAAGGTTAGATAAGGTTAAATTAGGTTAAATCAATTTCGATTAGTATAAAAGGGTGTGTGACTATTGTTCTATTGTAAGATTACCAGGTGTTACATATTGTGAGGCAAGATAGTTTAGATTTACAGCCTCTTGTCCTATATATCATTGCATATTGAAACACCAGTCAGTAAACAGGAATGAAATTATGTTATGTTATGTTATGTTGTTATGTTATGTTATGTTGTTATGTTATGTTGTTATGTTGTTATGTTATGTTGTGTTGCTATGTTATGTTATGTTATTCAGGTTTAATTTTGTTTTCCTATTTCATTTATTAGGAATTCAATTATATTTAAATAATAAAGAGTGATAATAACACTTAAATACTAACATGTAATACGTATGTTGAAGCGTAATACAATATTCGTAATTTTGTCCTTATTAAAGTTATTCTGATGGTCCGTCTATCTTGTCAGTTATAATCTTGAGGAGTGATTGACAGAAGGACCAATGAGAGTGACAGATCTTCTTCCTTACGTGACAATAATGTCAGTTTGTGTTTGTTACTGATAAACTGACTTGTGTGTGTGTGTGTGTGTGTGTGTGTGTGTGTGTGTGTGTGTGTGGAGATAATTTCTATACTGAAAGCCATCTAGACATCTAAAGTTAAGAACATTTCCGTACATCTTACTTACAACTGTCAAAAACACTAAGCTTGTTCACCATTTCAAACCAGACACTCAAATCTAAACACCTGCACAAAATAACACACCTGCTGAAATACACACATGTTGAAAAATCCATCTGATGAAAAAAAACCCAGCACAAAAACAGCTGTAGAAAACACACCTGCAACACTCCCATTAAAGAACACACCTGCTCACCAGAATTCCTACCCAAAAACACACCTACACAAAAGAACACCTACACAAAAACACACCTACACAAAAACACACCTACACAAAACCGACGGACAGAAGTTAAACTCCTAAACGCCAATATCGCTCTACGTCTCTCAACAACTGCACAGATAATTCACGTTAACACCAACAACAGCTGTCAAGTTCCTCACCTGTGGGGTCTCAATACCTGTCAGTGTGAGTGGTCGCGTATCACAACCCAAAAGCTACCCCCATTGTCTACCTTATTGTCTGCCAGCCCTGATACTGTCTGCCATCCCTGTTACTGTCTGCCATCCTGTTACTGTCTGCCATTCCTGTTACTGTCTGCCATCTCTGATACTGTCTGCCATTCCTGTTTGTCTGACATCCTTGTCACCGTCTGTAATCTACACCACTGTTCACCAAACACACCACTGTTCACCATCCACATCACTGTTCACCATGACATCACTGTTCACCATATCATCACTGTTCTGCCATCCCAGTTACTGTCTCACCATCCACATCACTGTTCTGCCATCCCTGTACTGTTCACCATCCACTGATCACTGTTCCCATCCACATCACTGTTCTGCCATCCCATTCACTGTTCACCAATACATCACTGTTCACCAAACACATCACTGTTCACCAAACACATCACTGTTCACCATCCACATCACTGTTCACCATAGACATCACTGTTCACCATCCACGTCACTGTCTCCCATCCACTGATCACTGTTCACCATCCACAGTTACTGTCTGCACCATCCACATCACTGTTCCCATCCCATCACTGTTCACCATCACTGTTCACCAACCCATCACTGTTCACCATCCCATCACTGTTAACCATCTGACATCCTGTTCACTCCGACATCACTGTTCACCATCTACACCACTGTTCACCATCCACATCACTGTTCACCATCCACATCACTGTTCACCAAACACATCACTGTTCACCAAATACATCACTGTTCACCAAATACATCACTGTTAACCATCTACATCACTGTTCACCATCCACATCACTGTTAACCATCTACATCACTGTTCACCATCCACATCACTGCTCACCAACCACAGTACTGTTCACCATCCACATCACTGTTCACCATCCACATCACTGTTCACCATCCACATCACTGTTCACCATCCACATCACTGTTCACCAACCACAGTACTGTTCACCATCCACATCACTGTTCACCATCTACATCACTGTTCACCATCCACATCACTGTTCACCATCCACATCACTGTTCGCCATCCACATCACTGTTCACCAACCACATCACTGTTCACCATCCACATCACTGTTCCCATCCACATCACTGTTCACCATCACTGTTCACCAACCACATCACTGTTCACCATCCACATCACTGTTCACCAACCACTTCACTATCACCATCCACATCACTGTTCCCATCCACATCACTGTTCACCATCACTGTTCACCAACCACATCACTGTTCACCATCCACATCACTGTTCACCAACCACAGTACTGTTCACCATCCACATCACTGTTCACCATCTACATCACTGTTCACCATCCACATCACTGTTCACCATCCACATCACTGTTCGCCATCCACATCACTGTTCACCAACCACATCACTGTTCACCATCCACATCACTGTTCCCATCCACATCACTGTTCACCATCACTGTTCACCAACCACATCACTGTTCACCATCCACATCACTGTTCACCAACCACTTCACTATCACCATCCACATCACTGTTCACCATCCACATCACTGTTCACCATCCACATCACTGTTCTCCATCCACATCACTGTTCACCAACCACATCACTGTTCACCATCCACATCACTGTTCACCAACCACATCACTGTTCATTAACCTCAGTGTGACTTAAATATGTGATCAAAACTCAAACTGTGGCCAGAAACAATTAAAAGAATAAACTATTAAATCTTGGACAACATACTGTACGGCACAGAAACAACAAGACCTGTAATTTTGGTTTCTGTGTTTTCTCTGAAGTGTATAAATGTAAATTGGGATATATTGTAATATGTTTTGTTTTCAAGGTGTTTATTATGTAGTGATTTTATTTGATATGTACGTATGTATGTATGTATGTACGTATGTATGTATGTATGTACGTATGTATGTATGTATGTATGTATGTATGTAAATTGAGTTTTATTCATAACTCGTTTTACTGTACATAAGTGAGGTCGGAATAGCCAATATGGTAGGCCGCACTAAAGCGAGTGAGTGTCAGTCCGTGTGTAAGTAATAGTTTGTGTGCGCTTTCATGTGTACTTTCCATGTTTGTTATAATATTATGATATATGTTCATGTGTGTGTTTGTGTTTACATCTACCCGAACGTTCATGGTCATGTTTTATGTGCTTTCATGTGTGCGTTCATGTATACTTCCATGCATGTGTTCATGTATATATATTAAAACATAAGAATGGAGTAAACTATAGCGGGCCTATTGGCCCATACTGGGCCTCTCCCGTTTACACCCAGCCCGTATCGCTCATTTATCCATCCAACCTACGTTTGAAGCCACCCAGCGTGTTCGAGTTAATGATGCTGTTCGGTAACTTGTTCCATTCATCCACTACTATATTTCCAAACCAGTGTTTACCTATCTCGCGCCTAAATCTAGATTCGTCTAATTTAAAACCATTTCCACGAGTTCGCTCCTGGTTGGATAGTTTGAGTGCCTTTGTATATATGTGTCTGTGAGTTCGTGTATACATGTGATATTTCCTGATTAAGTCCGTGTATACGTTCTTGTGTACACGCTCGTGTGCTCGTTCACGTGTACGTAAGTTTGTGTTTGAATTTGTGTCTATTTGCTTGTCTCGAGTCAAGAAGAGGAGGAAAAAAAGGAATGAAAGAAAGGAGAAGAAAATGAGGAAAAACAGGAGGAGGGGAGGGAGAAAAAATAATTGGCGAGAAAGAAAGAAAAGGAAAGAGAGGAAGTGGAGAAAAAGGGGTATATAAGGGAGCAGAAGAAAGAAAAAGATAGAGGAAGATAAAATGAAGGAGGTGGAGAAAGAGGAATGGGAGGAGAAAATGGAAGAGAACGACACGGATAGTAAAGTAATAACAGAGTACTGTAGTGTGAATACCCCCCCCCTACCCTCTCCCTCCCCCTCCATCACGATATATCACCAGCATACCCAACATATAATGACCATATATCAAGCTGCATCACACACCGTGGCCACCGTCCAAATTCATATTAGCAATATTTACGGAAACTCTCGTGCACCGGAAAAACGACCCTCACAGCGGAGTAACTCAGGGGTCGAATTAGCAGTGACGAGGGAGGTCAGCTAATTCAGGGAGTCAGCTGTTCCCCCAAACACGTCCCGTCGCGTTTATTTACATTTGTTCCTATGATTATCACCGGTTGCCAAGTTGACCAGGAATGGGTTTAACGCAGAATTTCCCCCGAGTTACATACAGTTCGTTAAGCATATGAAAAAAAAAGGATGGGTTTTATAGGTGACATTTTGGGAGGCTATACTTAAATTACAGTTCGTTAAGTAATTATATGACTGTATTAGACTATAGTTACAGATAGTACTTAAATGAATTAAAAAAACTGACTGAATATGATAATTCACCTAATTTTGCAACAGTTCTTTACACACACCTGAGAATAAGAGGCTTTTCACGAAATTCCCCACGTCCCATCTTGTTTGACGTACAGTACAAAACATAGGCTAAAAAGCAAAAAAAATACATCCTAGCTATGTCACATATTAAACGCATGAAAAGTCTCTAACGCATCTCTTTATCAATACAAATCATTGTTTAACAGTTACTAGAAGTGAGGGTAGAGAGCCACTGACATGACTCAACACAGCAAAAACAAGGGTAGAGAGCCACTGCCATGACTCAACACAGCTAAAACAAGGGTAGAGAGCCACTGACATGACTCAACACAGCTAAAACAAGGGTAGAGAGCCACTGACATGACTCAACACAGCTAAAACAAGGGTAGAGAGCTAGTGACATGACTCAACACAGCTAAAACAGGGGTAGAAGCCACTGACATGACTCAACACAGCTAAAACAAGGGTAGAGAGCCACTGACATGACTCAACACAGCTAAAACAAGGGTAGAGAGCCACTGCCATGACTCAACACAGCTAAAACAAGGGTAGAGAGCCACTGACATGACTCAACACAGCTAAAACAAGGGTAGAGAGCCACTGCCATGACTCAACACAGCTAAAACAAGGGTAGAGAGCCACTGCCATGACTCAACACAGCTAAAACAAGGGTAGAGAGCCACTGCCATGACTCAACACAGCTAAAACAAGGGTAGAGAGCCACTGACATGACTCAACACAGCTAAAACAAGGGTAGAGAGCCGCTGCCATGACTCAACACAGCTAAAACAAGGGTAGAGAGCGACCAGCCATGACTCAACACAGCTAAAACAAGGGTAGAGAGCCACTGACATGACTCAACACAGCTAAAACAAGGGTAGAGAGCCACTGACATGACTCAACACAGCTAAAACAAGGGTAGAGAGCCACTGACATGACTCAACACAGCTAAAACAAGGGTAGAGAGCGACCAGCCATCATCTTTATCTCTCTAATAGGATTACAAAATTGACTCTGTTATTCTAATCATCGCCAGCGGGTTCGTATGTCTGTCTGCCCGTTTGTCTATCTGTGTTTGAATCTTTCTGTCTATCTATATGCTTGTTTATCTGTCTGTATCCCCCAGTCTGTCTGTCTGTCTGCCTGTTTGTCTGACTGCCTGTCTGTGTGTATCTCTGTTTGCATGTCGGTGTCTACTTATCTGTCTGTCTGTCTGTTCTTCTGTCTGCCTGTCTCTCTACCTCTTTGTCTTTCTGTCTATCTGTCTATCTATCTGTCTGTCTGCCTGCCTGTCTGTGTAAACCTGTCTGGATCTATTTGCCTGTCTGTTTGCATGTATACGCCTCAATGTAGCATAACTTGAGAGCAGAATAATTCACAGCCCAGTATTCATATCTTGCACATTGTATATTTACCATAATCAACCCTAAAACTACAATTTTTTTATCGTCGAAAGGTCATAGGTCAAGGTTAGTTTAGGTTAGGTTAGGATTGGTTAATTTACACACGAGTTGGCATTTTCCACGAGTCAATCACTACCTTGGGGTGTACGTTAGGCTAGGTTAGGTTAGGTTAGTCTTCTGGTGAAATGAGCTGCTAGGGGATTATTCATTTTTAATGTGGTCGAAACTATACATCAATAAACACAACACTTGGACCCCTCCCCAGAGATTTTTTTCTAGTGTTACTGTTTAAAAATCAATAAACGGCACAACCTTGAAGTGTCATTTACGGTGAGGTGAGTCAGTGCCATTCAAGACGGAAATATACACAACTTTCAAGAGAACGACACATGATCTATTAGAGAGAGAGAGAGAGAGAGAGAGAGAGAGAGGACAAATATTTATTACTCTTACTCTGCATCGTCTGAGTAACGCTGTTGGTCAGGCCAGGAAACTTACCTGTAAAGATAAAAGAAAAAACAAAAATTAACATGACACACACACACACACATATATATTAACGTGGTTATATATATAAATCTCCTACATCACTGTAATTCACAATATGAAATAAAATTCAGTGAAATTCTAACCCATGGCGCCACGTATTAACACCACCCCCTGAGTACGCCAAGATGACTTAACACCTATATAACGCCATCGTTGTACTCAAGAGATGAAGTCATTGTACTCAAGGTGTTAATACATATAACACCGTACTCAAGAAATGGACTTAAGTACACCTGGAAGAACCAAAATATACCTTGATGGACTAGACAGGTTTGTTGCATCTTGTACAAGTCAGGGGTGTGTTCGGGTCTGATGCCGCCACAGTGTTGACGAAGATAGAAAGGAAAGAATAAACAATAAACAAGAAAAGGGGGAAAAATGAGGTGAGAAAGACGGTCAATATAGAGAGGGAAAGATGAGAAATAAACAATGAGAATAAAAAGAAGAGAGGATAGATTGAGATGATAAATGCAGGAAGAACGCTGAACACAAGTGAACACTACTATAATAATGCAAGATGAACGCTGGGGAGAGAACGCGGTTAATTTGATTGAGAAGGACGGAACACCTGACAGCGACTCGGAACATAAAAGAATTTTTCAAGGTACAATTAGCTGTTGAAAAAATGAAAATATACAATGAAAATGAATATATGAATTTATAATGAGTTTAGAAGGTTAGGTATTTATTGTTATTATTATTATCTTTATTATTATTATTATCATTATTATCATTATTATTATTATTATTATTATTATTATTATTATTATTATTATTTTCAAATCTCAATGGCATTTGATATAGAAGAAAAAACAAATTCTAAGAAAAATGTATAAAAAATGAGAGAAGAAACAAAGAAATAAAGTAATATTAACCGAGGGAAGAAAATGACAAAATAGGAAGAAATTGAGGTAAAGAAGGAAATAAAAAAAGAAAGGTAAAAAATTAAAGAAAGGATCAAATAGAAGAAGAAAACCACCAATAAAAGATAATACTTAAAAAAAAATAAACGAAAAAGTAAGAACCAAAACAACAACAACAACAACAGACGCTGGAAAAGCCGACGATCTTGGCGCCTTCCAACCAGGGTGTTGTATATATCTCTTGATGGTCAGTAACCCACCAGCGCCTCCTAACTAGATAATATAACCGTTATAACCTAACAAATATCTCCATCATGCAAGTGTTTTATTTATTTATTTATTCTATTATTTACTCTTATTACTATTTCTTCCATTTCCTTTTTTTGTTACTTTTTATGTCATTTTTCTGTTTGTTTTAAGTATTTACTTTTATTCTATGTCAGTCATTACTTCTTTGGAGCTTCTTTTTTTTTTCTTTATTCGTCTGATTGTTCTCTCTCTCTCTCCCTCTCTCTGACTGTCTGACTCTCTCTCTCTCTCTCTCTCTCTCTCTCTCTCTCTCTCTCTCTGTGTCTGTCTGTGTCTGTCTGTCTCTCGCATATACACCCAAGACAGGAAAAGCTTAACGTCATTGCAACACACATCATCATTATCATCCGTTATTTTTTTGTTCATGTTTCCTCACCTCCCGTTACGTCTGTTCTCCCACTTCCTCTATCCCTTTGTTCACCATTTGTCTACTTCCTCTCTCAAGCTTCCCACAGTCGAGCAAAAGTTAGGTAATTTCTCAATACTATCAACATTATTTACCCTATTCTTGTATTTCTTTTCCTGTAACATTTATCGTTTCTCCCATTTATATTTTATTTACTTATCGTCGTCTGCTTGTCTCTCATTAAAGCCCTAGGTCGAAGAAACGTCAATAGCGTAAATTAAGCATAACACAAGATTTGTCCACCTAATTGATATTTTCACCTGCTGATTAATTACCTTACACTACCTGGGTTGGGTGGGATTGGGTTAGGTTAGGTTAAGTTGGGTTAAATCTAGCAGAATTATACTCAGGGGAAAAAGCGAAGCCAAATTATACATTTATTTATAATGTCGTAGATATATGTCGATGTTACTATTTATAAACTGTTAAGGCACCTGTAAGAACAGACTAAGCTGATTACGAGCCTGAACCAA
Organism: Homarus gammarus; assembly: GCA_958450375.1. Classification (NCBI taxonomy): domain Eukaryota; kingdom Metazoa; phylum Arthropoda; class Malacostraca; order Decapoda; family Nephropidae; genus Homarus; species Homarus gammarus. The sequence goes on from CAUDMG010004094.1 coordinate 1,382,894, forward strand.
CGACGAGGATAAGATTATAATTAGGTAGACATAGTTCCTTTAGTATGAAATAACCATATGAATTATCAAGTCATCCTAAGAGAACATTGGAACATTTGGTGATACTTTAACTTGTAAACAATGTCTCAGGTCATCCTCTGTAAACTTATAGAACGTCTACTGAGTTACAGACCAACCTTCTCTCCGGTCATCCTGGAGGTTCCACACAAACACTCGCCGGAAAGCCTGGACCATATGTGTGTGTGTGTGTGTGTGTGTGTGTGTGTGTGTTAGCAGGATGGTGGAACTGGGCCAAGACCGACTGGGAACGGCCTCGTGGATTATGGCCAAGGAAATATGGAAGATAAAGATGCGGCAGCGGCCATGAGGCGCTCGCTACACTTGAGGCTATGTTGGCGCCTGGTGGTGATGGTGATGGTGACGTTGGTGTTAGTGATGGTTGGTAGTGGTGGTTATAATGGTGGTGGCGGTGATACTCCTGGTGGTGATGGTGTTTTGTTCTCCTGATGGTAATGGTGTTGGTGGTAGTGATATTAGTGGTGGTAGTGATATTGGTGGTGGTGGTGGTGGTGATGGTGGTGCCTTTGACGTACTGTAGATCTTGGTTCAAATATCCTCTCATTGTTTGTCTGTCTGTTTATCTGTCTGTCTGTTTGTCTGTCTATTTGGTTCTCTCAATATCTTTCTGTCTGTTTTCTTATCTTTCTCTATCATATATTATCATATTCCAATATAGTCAGTTCATTTAGTATTTTTCGAATTACACCATAAATTACTAAGACTTCTTTTATTCATTTTTCATTCAATAATTTCCATTTATACCGAGAAAAGAAATCGCAACGTAAGACAAAATAATAATTTAACGATATTTACAGACATGAACGATAAAATACAGCGAAAACAAACACTACACAATTTTAATACATTTAGCAGATTATTAAGCACAGGATTGAAATAAATTAGATAAATATAATGGAAACGTATCAATTCATTAACAGAAGTGTATGAAAATCAGTAAGATCTAAACAATAAGAATATAAATAATCATAATACCTCCGTTAAGGTTAATTAACTCCGACAGGTATAATAACTCAGTAAATAGCAGCAACAAGTTGATAATTCCCCCAATTACCCACCAACAGGATAATTCAGCCGCACGTAACACCGTCTCCTCCAATACTGTGCCTTTATGATGATACGAGTGATAATCATGAGTAATATTTGACAGTTATCATTCGTTAGTAGCGCACACACACACACACACACACGCACGCACGCACACACACACACACACACACACACACACACACACACACACACACACACACACACACACACACACACATTTTCAAAAATAGATTTACAGACACTGAGAAAAGCCGGACTATATCTGGCTGGATCCTTCCTCGTGCACACATAAAACTTGTGTACGTAAGCCGTCCAGATGTAGGTCTCCAGGTGTAGGTCTCCAGGTGTAGGTCTCTAGGTGTAGGTCTCCAGGTGTAGGACTCCAGGTGTAGGTCTCCAGGTGTAGGTCTCTAGGTGTAGGTCTCCAGGTGTAGGTCTCTAGGTGTAGGTCTCCAGGTGTAGGTCTCCAGGTGTAGGACTCCAGGTGTACGTCTCCAGGTGTAGGTCTCTAGGTGTAGGTCTCTAGGTGTTGGTCTCTAGGTGTAGGTCTCCAGGTGTAGGTCTCCAGGTGTAGGTCTACAGGTGTAGGTCTCCAGGTGTAGGTCTCCAGGCGTAGGTCTCCAGGTGTAGGTTTCCAGGTGTAGGTTTCTAGGTGTAGGTGTCCAGGTGTAGGTCTCCAGGTGTAGGTCTCCAGGTGTATGTCTCCAGGTGTAGGTCTCCAGGCGTAGGTCTCCAGGTGTAGGTTTCCAGGTGTAGGTTTCTAGGTGTAGGTGTCCAGGTGTAGGTCTCCAGGTGTAGGTCTCCAGGTGTATGTCTCCAGGTGTAGGTCTCCAGGTGTATGACTCCAGGTGTAGGTCTCCAGGAACAGGTCAGTTTGATTAAGGGTGTATTAGAAGGTGTAGTACGTCGGTGAAACAAGTTTGGGTCTCGTATGGATGTTGTGTGGGTGTTGTGTGGGTGTTGTGTGGGTGTTGTATGGAATGTGATGTGGGTGTAATGTAGAGTGCTGTGTGGGTGTTGTGTGAGTGTTGTGTGGGTGTTGTGTGGGTGTAATGCGGGTGTTGTGAGGGTTGCTGTGTGGGTATAATGTAGGTGTTGTATTGAATGCTGTGTGGGTGTTGTGTGGAATGTGGTGTGGGTGTCGTGTGGAGTGCTGTGTGGGTGTAATGTAGAGTGCTGTGTGGGTGTTGTGTGAGTGTTGTGTGGGTGCTGTGTGGGTGTAATGTAGAGTGCTGTGTGGGTGTTGTGTGAGTGTTGTGTGGGTGTTGTGTGGGTGTTGTGTGGAATGTGGTGTGGGTGTTGTGTGGAATGTGGTGTGGGTGTAATGTAGAGTGCTGTGTGGGTGTTGTGTGAGTGTTGTGTGGGTGTTGTCTGGGTGTTGTGTGGGTGTAATGCGGGTGTTGTGAGGGGTGCTGTGTGGGTATAATGTAGGTGTTGTGTTGAATGCTGTGTGGGTGTTGTGTGGAATGCTGTGTGGGTGTTGTGTGGAGTGCTGTGTGGGTGTCGTGTGGGTGCTGTGTGGGTGTTGTGTGGAATGTGGTGTGGGTGTTGTGTGGAATGTGGTGTGGGTGTTGTGTGGAGTGCTGTGTGGGTGTTGTGTGGAGTGCTGTGTGGGTGTTGTGTGGAATGTGGTGTTGGTGTTGTGTGGAGTGCTGTGTGGGTGTTGTGTGGAATGTGGTGTGGGTGTTGTGTGGAATGTGGTGTGGGTGTTGTGTGGAGTGCTGTGTGGGTGCAATGTAGAGTGCTGTGTGGGTGTTGTGTGGAATGTGGTGTGGGTGTTGTGTGGAGTGCTGTGTGGGTGTTGTGTGGGTGCTGTGTGGGTGTTGTGTGAGTGTTGTGTGGGTGTTGTGTGGGTGTTGTGTGGAATGTGGTGTGGGTGTTGTGTTGAATGTGGTGTGGGTGTTGTGTGGAGTGCTGTGTGGGTGTCGTGTGGAGTGCTGTGTGGGTGTCGTGTGGAGTGCTGTGTGGGTGTCGTGTGGAGTGCTGTGTGGGTGTCGTGTGGAGTGCTGTGTGGGTGTTGTGTGGAGTGCTGTGTGGGTGTCGTGTGGAGTGCTGTGTGGGTGTCGTGTGGAGTGCTGTGTGGGTATAATGTAGGTGTTGTGTGGAATGCTATGTGGGTGTTGTGTGGAGTGCTGTGTGGGTGTCGTGTGGAGTGCTGTGTGGGTGCTGTGTGGGTGTTGTGTGGGTGTTGTGTGTGGGTGTTGTGTGGAGTGCTGTGTGGGTGTCGTGTGGAGTGCTGTGTGGGTGTTGTGTGGGTGCTGTGTGGGTGTGGTGTGGGTGTTGTGTGGGTGTGGTGTGGGTGTTGTGTGGAATGCTGTGTGGGTGTTGTGTGGAGTGCTGTGTGGGTGTCGTGTGGAGTGCTGTGTGGGTGTCGTGTGGAGTGCTGTGTGGGTGTCGTGTGGAGTGCTGTGTGGGTGCTGTGTGGGTGTTGTGTGGAGTGCTGTGTGGGTTTCGTGTGGAGTGCTGTGTGGGTGTGGTGTGGGTGTTGTGTGGAATGCTGTGTGGGTGTTGTGTGGAGTGCTGTGTGGGTGTTGTGTGGGTGCTGTGTGGGTGTGGTGTGGGTGTTGTGTGGAATGCTGTGTGGGTGTTGTGTGGAGTGCTGTGTGGGTGTCGTGTGGAGTGCTGTGTGGGTGCTGTGTGGGTGTTGTGCGGGTGTTGTGTGGAGTGTTGTGTGGAGTGCTGTGTGAGTGTCCTGTGGGTGCTGTGTGGGTGTTGTGTGGGTGTTGTGTGGAGTGCTGTGTGAGTGTCCTGTGGGAGTCCAGCGTGTGTCTCTCTCCTTCCTGGCGTGTCTCTCTCTCTCTCTCCCTCCTACCGTCTCTTTCTCCCCCGTTACGTGTGTCTCTCTCCCTCCTGGCGTGTCTCTCTCTCCCCCTGGCGTGTCTCTCTCTCTCTCCCTCCTAGCGTCTCTTTCTCCCCCGTTACGTGTCTCTCTCTCCCCTCCGGCGTGTCTCTCTCTCTCCCCTCCCTTCTACATCGTGTCCTCCTCCAATCGTTGAGTTTGGCACTGATCTGGCACCTGTGGACTGAGCTTTTTCCTACGTCAGGTTGTTTGTCTTATTACAGTGCCATGTTGTTTGTCTTATTACAGTGCCATGTTGTTTGTATTATTACAGTGCCATGTTTGTCCTATTACAGTGTCATGTTGTTTGTCTTATTACAGTGCCATGTTGTTTGTCTTATTACAGTGCCATGTTGTTTGTCTGATTACAGTGCCATGTTGTTTGTTTGATTACAGTGCTATGTTGTTTGTCTGATTACAGTGCCATGTTGTTTGTTTGATTACAGTGCCATGCTGTTTGTCCTATTACAGTGCCATGTTGCTTGTCTTATTAGAGTGCCATGTTGCCTGTGTAATAATAATTAACGGTTTATTGAAGGAGCTTGGCAGCCAGAAGGCTGAAAATATACAGTTACATATTTGGGGAATGGGTTACGAATTACAAATAATATACAAGTAACATAAGTGACACAAATAAGACATATAATAACTTAGATAGGGAAAAGCTCAAACTACAGTTCATTTCAACATAGTGACAGTGTTACAGTATTACAAGCTGTTGATAATTTTTACAATGGTTGGGACTGGGCTGTTCTTATAGCGATCAGTTCGTGCACGTATGGGCTGGATGCGGTTGTGGTGTCGAACAGCAATTCTCGGACAAGGGATCTCAGGTGGTAGTAGGAGCCGGTGTCGGGGATGGTGTAGAAGCTTCTTACCAAATTTGCAGATGAGGTCGTGGTGATGGTCAGTGAGAGTCGAAAGGGTCAGCGTGTTGAGCGCTTCTTGATATGTGGAGTAGGAGGGGGAGAGAATAATCTTGCATGCCCTCTTTTGTACTTTTTCTAGGTGTTTACGTTGTGTGGCATTTAGGGAGGAAGACCAGGTGGGGGAGGCATAGGTGAGCTTGGGAAGTATGAATGTTGTGTAAACACTGAGGAGCTCGTGTGCAGGAACTCCGAGGGACTTGAGTCGGCGGAGGAGGTGGAGACGGAAACTGGAGGATTTGACAACTTCATTGACGTGTGGTTTCCATTTTAGTTTGTTGTCTATGGTGACGCCGAGGAGCTTCGTGGAATCTACAACCTGGAGTGTGTTCGGACCTAGCGTAATGGAAGGAGGTGGGACAATGTCGGAGGAGAGGTTGATGTGCATAACCATGGTCTTGGTATGGTTGATGGTGACATGGTTGCTGGTGGCCCAGTTTTGGAGACTGTTCAATAAATCCTGAAGGGCGGTATAGTTGGGAGCAGAATTGTTGACGCTGATCCCAATGGTGGAGTCGTCGACATATTTCCAGCGAGCAGGGGTTTCTCTTAGGGCATCATTGATGAGCATAAGGAAGCAGAGTGGTCCCATCTTGGTGCCTTGGGGGACGCCACAGGTGAGTGACTGAAAGGTGGAGACAGCCCCTCGGAAGCGTACAGCTTGGCGTCGGTCACTGAGGAAGTCTGTAAGCCATGGTATGAGGCTTCTTCGAAGCCCGAGGTCAATAGCTTTGTTGATGATTATATTGTGGTCGACTAGGTCGAACGCTTTAGTGAAATCAATGAAGGCGACAGCTACAGACGTTTTTCGTTTCTCGAGATGGCGGTATATGTAATCGAGAAAGCTGACAAGACAGTGAGTGGTGGAGGAAGTTTTCATGTTGCCAAATTGCTGAGGGTCTACGACTCCTGCAATATCAGCATAAGCCCAGTCGAACACAAAACTTTCACAGATTAGGCTGGGTATTGGGGTGATTGCAATAGGTCGTAGCTGATTTAAGGATTGTGGGCTGGTTGACTTGGGCACTGGTGATACATAAGAGGTCTTCCAGTCAGCTGGGCATCTGGCTTGACTGAGAGAAGCATTGATGATGGAGCAGAGGGGTTTAGCAAGCTCGGGGAGAACTCCTTGAAGAGTTTCATTGGTAAGTCAATGGGGGTGGTAGAGCGTTTTAATTTTAGTTTGTCGTACCTAATGCGTGTACAGTGAGTGGTGTGTGTACAGTGGGTGGTATGTGTATAATGTTTGATGCGTGTATAGTGTGTTGTGTGTATAGTGTGTGGTGTGAATAATGTGTGGTGTGTACAGAGTGATATGTATTGTGTGTACAGTGCCTAGTGTGTGATGTGTGTAAAATGTGTGTAGTGTTTTTAAAGCGTGGTATATATATAGTGTGTGATGTGTACCGTGTATGGTGTATATAGTGTGTAGTGTGCCTAGTGTTTGGTGTGTGTGTATAGTGTGACTAGCCTGTGATGTGTATAGTGTGTGGTGCCTGTATAGTGTCGCCGGCAAAGTGCAATGTGTGGAGTGTCAGGTGTGTGGTGTTCTATATAAAGAAAAATATGTCGGGTGTCACTTTGTGTCAAGTGTAGCGTGGGTGAGTGTCGAGTGTTGCGGTGTGTCAAGTGTAGCGAGTGTTGGAGTGTCGAGACGCGGGAACAATGAAGGTCGAACACACACACACACACACACACACACACACACACACACACACACACACACACACACACACACACACACTGGTCCGGGATAAAGCATCTGGACCATAATAACAAAAAATGTAATTTCGTATATATGCACAGAGGCGGGTTGGATTATGCTAATTTCTGTGTCATTGCAGCAGTGTGAGTGTGTGTGTGTGTGTGTGTGTGTGTGTGTGTGTGTGTGTGTGTGTGTTCGCACCACTACCTCCATCGCCATCACCACCATCTCTACCACGAGATTCAATTACTTTTATACTATAATCACTACCGCCAACACTTCCATCATTATCACCGTCACCACCATCACCGTCACCACCATCACCACACACACACACCTGGCTCGTGAATCAGCTGTCACACCTCACCTGTTCTCATTATAACACAGGTTTGTCACTACCCTCACCTGAACACATACAGCAACAGGTACACGCGGCCTCATTAGTAGACACGCCAAACAACGGCTCACTTTACCGGGCAAAATAAATATCAGGACCCGAGATTAGAACCGAAGCTGAATTTCCTAACTGATTTCTAGGCTTAGGTTAAGTTGGATTTAATAAGGTTGAATTAGGTTATGTTTGACTATATTAGGATGGGTCTGGCCAGTTTAGGTTTAGTTAAGTATATCCTCTTAGGTATACCTCGTTAGGTATATCCTGATATGTATATCCTGATAGGTATATCCTGGCAGGTATATCTCGATAGGCATATCCTGGCAGGTATATCTCGATAGGCATATCCTGTTAGATATATCCTAATAAGTATATCATAATAAGTATATCCTAGTACAGTATTTATATCCTGATAGGTATATTCTGATGTGTATATCCTGTTAGGTATATCCTGCTAGGTATATCCTGGTAGGTATATCCTGGTAGGTTATCCCCGGGATAGCCATGAGCCCTGGGTGGTGATCCTTGACGTGACTTACAATAAAGTCGGTTCAAACGAACCACTGTGTTGGAGTGGTCGAGCCCCTTCATAAATTCTCCGACTCGTACGCGGCCAAGAGGGGGTGTGGGAAAGGCAAGGGGGAAGGGAGGAAGGGAAGAAGGGGGTTGTGGGATGAGCAGGGAGGAAGGGAAGGAAAGTAGGGTGTATGGGAAGGGCAGGTAGGAAAGGGGAGAAGGGTGGGGGAAAAGTATAGGAAGAGCGGGGAGGAAAGGGAGCGGTTATATTTGTAGGGCAGGGAGGAAGGGGTATAGAAAGGGCAGGAAGGAGCGAGTGTGGGAAAGACAGGGAGGGAGGGAGGAAGAAGAGGAAGGGGTGGAAGGGAATAGGTTGAAGAGAGAGGGGGGAAGAAAGATAGATGGGAGACGGAGGGGAATGAGGTGTTAAAGGGGAAGAGGTGAAGTTGGCGGGAATGGAGGACGGCAGGGTGGGGGGGTGAAGGGGGATTTAGATGGCCATCTCAACAGTGTAATGTAGTTGGATATTTCTAGACGACAACAATCAGTATGGCGATGTGAAAAAAAAAACATCCACAACAGTAAATATACATTGTACTTCATGTTTACTTACAAATTATCACGTTTAAGAAATTACTCACACATCTGTTAAAATTCAATATTCTTATTTTTCATACACGTCAACGTAGAGCATAATCTTCATTTTTTATCACATACTTGTCGACATAAGTGAGGTAAGTGTGGGACTCATGTGTGGGGTTGACGGTCGCCATGGACACTGTATACTAAGCCTTCGGTACACATATTGGCAGCGTAACAGACACTGCATACGACCGCTTTCAATTCCTCAACTGTTCATAGGTTATATAGTACCTACCAGGATATACCGACTAGGATATATCGTATACCATGATATTTACATTTAGGTGTCATGGGACTGTTGCAAGATCGAACCAGAGATCCTGATGGCAGATAATTAGATCTGTATCCTCTCAGCCAGTACACCCCTAAATCTAACCTAACCTAACCTAACCAAAACTGCTCTACGACAGTTAAGTCAATTTTGTGTCAACCACTTTAAAAAAATAAATACAGACAAGCACTACATAGAGGAATATGTTGTGATGCTACTCCACCATGGCCCGACGCCCGTCCCCCAGTTACCTCTTAAACCGATCATTCCAGGCTCAGGTCCGGGTAGTTGTGTTTTGACGGCACAACTCGTGGCAGTACCATGGTGGGTTTAGATGCCGGTAATTGAATATCATTTACGAGTGATGAAAAGGCCGTCTCACCCTGACTATAGCCAGTACAGTGGAAGTTACTGGGGCATACGGCAAAGTTATATCCAAATGTACTCTCTCTAGCTAACACTTTCCAATTTGTATTCTGAAAATTCATTCAGACCTGTGCCGACGAAGGTTAAATTATATAATGAGAAACAACTGAAAAACTCCCACAAGCGAGGAAACAGTGTCAGTCAGTTCGTGAATAGCGATAAGCCAGAAAACACGCTGACTAAAGCATCAAGCAACGGTACAACCTACGGACACATCACGCCAAGGTTCACTTAGCCCGTGTTAATGACTTTACACAAACTCAAGCACTTATCAGTCTGGGACAATAATAACGACTCCCAGTACTGCCTCAGAGGTGCCTGTTAGGGAGATGTTGAGAAGACCGCCACAAGCAATCGACCACGACTCAGAAGACAAGTGGTCATAGAGTCAGACGTGGGGTGAGCAGGCGAATGGACTGATTACATTTTAATCACTTTTAATTAAATGACAGAGCCATATTCAATCTAATGGAGAAAAACGAGATATTTTTTAATTGAGTCCGACGAATACTGATCGAATAACTAACACCAAACACAGATTACTCTCCAACACTCCTGTACTCCTCAAGTTACTCTCCAACACTCCTGTACTCCTCAAGTTACTCTCCAACACTCCTGTACTCCTCAAGTTACTCTCTAACACTCCTGTACTCCTCAAGTTACTCTCCAACACTCCTATACTCCTCAAGTTACTCTCCAACACTCCTGTACTCCTCAAGTCACTCTTCCCCCCTTCTTGGTGTTTATGTGCCCCTTTCCTTCAACTCGGACAAAGATGCATAGGAAGGATGATAAGCGTTAGATAGTCAGGGAAACTACTCATTCTTCGTAACCTCGTGTTGCTTTACTAATGTGTGTTATTATCATACGTTATTAACTCACTCTCTCCGTCACTCATACTCTCTCTTTCTCTCTTTTAACACTCACTCACTCACTCACTCACTCACTCACTAACTCATAAATCTATAACAGCAATATTTCCCTCCTTCACTTCCTCACACTTTGTTTCCTTCCATCGCAGTCGTCTCAGAGTCTTCGGCGGAAAACAGGCAGAAATTTACGTCTATATGGGTGATGTAGTAGTCTCAGAGGTCTTCTTCCTTCCTAGGGCTCGTGTGGGGGGGGGGGGGGGGGATGTACACTCCTTCGTGACTATACAAATGAAACAAGAACAGGAGTTTCCGCATTTGTATTTGTCTTTACATAAATATGAAATTTTGATGCTCTACAAAAAAACATGAAAGACAATCATGATGTTATGAATTTATAATAACTGATACGATAAGTTATGTATATTGTAGGTATCTATATACTGATAGATTTTGTGATGTTTATGACTAAAAGAAATCGCAAAACTGAAAGAAATGAGAACAACGAAAAATATATGAAGCAATTTGAACTTTTTTGAGTGTCGTTAAAGAAAGTTCTGGTGTCCTGTAGAGTCTACGTAATGTTGACGAAGGTCTTTTGGAAAGTATAAATATAAATTTCTATACAGACGAAACGAGTCAATGTTGTTGGGTACCGGGGACCCACCCTCTCCCAGGGACCCGCCCACTCCCAGGGACCCGCCCACTCCCGGGGACCAGCCTACTTCTTGGTATCCGCCCCCTCCCGGGGACCTGCTCACTTCCGAGGACCTGCCCACTCCCGGAGACCCGCCCACTCCCGGGGACCCGCCCACTCTTAGGGACCTGCCCACTCCCAGGGACCCGCCTACTCCCAAGGACCCGCCTACTCCCAAGGACCCACCTACTCCCAAGGATCCGCCTACTCCCAGGGACCCGCTCACTCCAGGGCCTTGCCTACTCCTAGGGACCCGCCCACTCCTAGGGACCCGCCTACTCCCAGGACCTGCCTACTCCCAAGGACCAGGCCGCTCCATAAACCCACCCACCACCCACGCCTGTAGACAAACTGAAAAATGATGACCAATAAACGTACACAGGCGGAAAAAAATAGTAAGAGGAAAAACTCGCATGTTTATGGGAGGCGGAAGATTGGGAGGAGGAGGAGGAGGAGGAGGAGGAGAGGAGGAGGAGGAGGAGGAGGAGGAGGAGGAGGAGGAGGAGGAGGGGGCACGCACACCAGAAATTTTGGAAAACAAAATTGAAGGAAATATTATTTTTTCCGCCAGGGACTTTCTCTTATCCTCTCTGTCCATCTCCTCCTCCTCGACCATCTTCTCCTCGTCTTCGTCCTCCCGAATACTCAAAATATCTCCCACCAATACTGGATATATCCCTGCAAGGTAGATATAGTGGAGGGAGGGGGATTAAGATATACCCCCTCCGACATCTACATCCTCGAGACGCCAGCCAGCCAGCCAGCCAGCCAGCCAGCCAGCCAGCTAGGTACTAAAATGCAAATATCACAGGTAGGTGGCCTGACGTGCTATTCTGGGAGAGAAGAGAGTGAGGGCTGGGCTTCAAGAATATTGTTTTGATATATTAATCTAATCGTTGGTTTGAATTTATTTATAGTTTTTTTTTTTTTTTACAGAGGATTGTGTCAGATGAATTATTTAAAATAAATACGAATATTATCTACATTATTTTGTCCACATCCCCTGCAGGATCATGACCAAAGCACCTGTATAATTATGAGGACATTAAGTGAATAATCTTTAGGTATTACCATAATGTAAACACACTTAACTATAAGACGTATACATGCTATACACACACACGGCTATATGATGTACTCATGGTCGATCACAAGATAAGACACACTATGGGTGAAGACAACAACAGACAACAACATGACTTGCACACACTAGGTAAAAACAGTCTTACCCCGAGGCTCCTATGTCAAAAGCGTTAAGCATTTTACATTAACTTAAATCATCTATTACGGCTCCAGTGATCTAGGTAAGGTATAAGTTTTTACTCAAATGTTGAACTTACACAGAAGAAATACAAAAACCACCTATATTATCCCCGTTATCTGTGTGTGTGTGTTATTCAGCTGATGGATAAAGGCCTTCCCTACAGTCCCCGACCCTCTTGTACCATGCAGCACCTCCAAGTAGTATCTTCGTTATTGCTCTACTGATCATTTGTCAGGTAAAGTAATTCTTCAACTTTGTATCAATATCCCGTGATCCGTACCTTAGTTTGGCGTCTTCCACCATTAGTTTATCTTTCCTATCCTGAAGTGATCATTCCTAACTTACATCTTTCTTTACGTATCTTTGAGTTTATATACACTTTCATATACTTTCATTAGTCAATCGTCTTATTTTATGTACCCAAGTTAATACACGTTACTCGGTTTTTCGCAATGGTCGAATAATTTTATTTTTATGAAGAAACTAACACGTTAATTTTTAATAATGACTTCAAGTAGCTCACACACACACACACACACACACACACACACACACACACACACACACACACACAATTACTTATGTATATATAAACCTGAATAAGTAAACCCCTCCTAATTAGCTCTTACGTCAATAAGCACGGTGCAGGTCCTCAACTACTATTTATATCACTTGTGGCAGTAGCAGGTTACAATGGTTCCTTGAATACTTACGTTCAACAGTGTTCACCGTTACGGTGTTCGTGTAGATGAAGGTCGTTGTTCAGTGTTCCTACACACATCCACACCTGTTATGGTCTGTGAAGATAATTCACGTCTGGGCTCAACCAAGTGAAGACAAAACGTGCGAGTAGGAATTTATATCACTTAATGATAGTTGTATAATATTTAATAACTATAATAAATTTCATATAAACATCACTAATTATACAACAACAATGTTATTAGTTTGTACCGGAGACTAATTATTGTCGTTAATTTCGAATAAAAAATACCAATTATACAAACCCGTTGATGTCGCTCAGTGACACACCAGAGTTTTCTGTGATTAAACAACAGCACAAGATGGACCAGCACCATTAATTATTTTTATGTGCTCGCTGGTTGAGGCTGGACCTACTGGATTGCATTTAATTAAACGTCTCTCATCAGCGGCCATAAAAGGCTGCCTTAGGGAAGTTTTTCAGCACTATCAGTATAAACATAATATTTATATTTAAAGTATACTGCATAACCTTCACCGTGACCAGCTTCCTATTTCATGACACGACTACCATTAACTTACTGTCATATTATGTCATGACTTACAATCTGTACTGTTGAATTTAGTGCCACCTGGGGTCATGCATATTAGATCATTTGTTACTAATTCAACTTGTATTCGCGATACGCTAACAACCCGAGCCATTATATTGGAGACCAGTTTGTAATAATGAGTCCAGTCTCTCTACGTAGTCCTCCATCTTTCTGCTTATCACAGGTCGATAAAACACAATCTTAGAGTATCAACCCCATGACCTACGATGCCCTACATACCTTCCCTCCATACCTTTCCTCCACACCTTCCCTCCATACCTTTCCTCCACACCTTCCCTCCATACCTTCCCTCCACACCTTCCCTCCATACCTTCCCTCCACACTTTCCCTCCACACCTTCCCTCCACACCTTTCCTCCACACCTTCCCTCCATACCTTCCCTCCACACCTTTCCTCCACACCTTCCCTCCATACCTTCCCTCCACACTTTCCCTCCATACCTTCCCTCCACACTTTCTCTTCATACCTTCCCTCCATACCTTCCCTTCATACCTTCCCTCCACACCTTCCCTCCATACCTTTCCTCCACACCTTTCCTCCATACCTTCCCTCCACACCTTTCCTCCACACCTTCCCTCCATACCTTCCCTCCACACTTTCCCTCCATACCTTCCCTCCACACTTTCCCTCCATACCTTCCCTCCACACTTTCCCTTCATACCTTCCCTCCATACCTTCCCTCCATACCTTCCCTCCATACCAGGTGATCAATCTCTTCTCTTTCCATTACCTTTCGTTAATTACACGGTGAATGTGTCGATGAAATCTAGTCCATTATCACTCCCCCCCCCCCACCCCGTTCACTCAATCCCCGGCATTCACCATCAAAGCCATCCCTATCATGTTTCAGTTCCCTTTGGTCGAACGTCCTCACACAACCCCTTCATTTCTCGCACTTATGAACAAGATACTCCCTTTCCTTCCTCTGCTTTACATTATACTGCAATCTGCATAGACCTTACCTCTTATCACAGCACTTAAACATACGAATATATATTACTATTTCGTATCAATAGTGAACGAGGCAAGGTTAGCTGTAATATAGGTCACGGGTGTACCTCCTCTACTCCATTGCAATGTTAAGAATGAATCATCTGACTCTGGGTTAAGTATTAATGATAAACGATTAATATGTATATTTTAGACGACGTGTGATTGTTCTCTCGTAGTGTTACTTATGTTTTGTCTGTGTGTCGGTATATCTGACATGAATCATTTAGGGTGACTATGGAATACGTGTGTGTAAGTGCTCATGCGTTCGCTACTGGCATACATGATGATATGATGTGTATGTGGCCGTTTAGTCAATGCTTGCAATACGTCTGCCTTCACGTGCGCGTTGGAGCGCTTTTGTGCATGGGACTATGTCTTTACTGAGGCAGGTAAATGCACGGGTAAGCAGGCAGTCAGTGACTTGAAAGCCCCCGGCACTGTGACATACACAGCAGGTGCGTGTGTGGGCGACGTGTTAGTTCAGTCAGCCTGTCTGTCACGGTACTGCAGAGGACCGTAGTTGTGCATTATGCTTCTTTACCTTATTACTTATTAAACGTACGACCACGTCACGCGCTATCTGGACACTTATGACATATTTGCCAGCTTTAAATGTGTGGTCTTTTACAGTAAGTGTAACTAAATAAAGTACAGTACAAAGTTCCTGGTCGTCTGGTTGTACTCGATAGTCTTTATTAAGATGATAACAAGACATGAAGGGAGACATGCGAGGTGCGGTGTACCGGACCTGTTCTGGTAACCTTTGGTCGCCCCTATGGCACATTTTTCTGACCGGACTTATAATGTTCGCAAGTTACAATGATTTTAAAAGTGTGTTTTTTATTTGTTTTATTTTCTTTCTTTACTATAACTACACCGCGGCGAGACAGGCAGGTCTGGTTCCAACATTCCAGGGGTTAAGGCCAGTGAACGTATCGATCATCACGACCTACCCTAACCTGGCCTACCCTAACCTGGCCTACCCTAACGTAACCTAACCTAACGTAACCTAACCTAACCTGAGCCACAGACAGCCGGGGAAAGCGCTCTTGTACTTGGGCTCTGCTACAATAAATATAAGTAAAATTTATCTTAATCAACGACAATTAAGAATATACATTGATTTCTTAAATAAATGAATCTGTGTTATTATAAATCTTCAAGCATAATTTCACACTCAAAATTAAATGTATTGTACATAGTCAAATACTGCCTGATTCGTAAGGCCCGTGGAAGGTGATGTGTGGAGGTCAAAATTCCTTGTAAATCTCCCAAAA
Organism: Homarus gammarus; assembly: GCA_958450375.1. Taxonomy (NCBI): domain Eukaryota; kingdom Metazoa; phylum Arthropoda; class Malacostraca; order Decapoda; family Nephropidae; genus Homarus; species Homarus gammarus. The sequence goes on from CAUDMG010004094.1 coordinate 1,398,157, forward strand.
GTAAAAATAAATATTATGTCTCATACGTCCGGCAGTGCAGCTATGTCCCTCACCAGCCCATCACCCTGAGCGCTGTTAGTGGTCTGTCAGCAACAGTCGTAGGTATGTCATCAGTGGAGAAGAGAGCTAAAACCATTAAATATAATTACTTATCCTCAATAGTAAGCTTATGAAACGAGTGAGAATTTTAAGAGGAGACGATTTGTTGTGGTGGTTGTGAGCCAGCCAGCTGTCAATACGGGCACGCAACTCCTAAAATGAACGACTTCCATCACTGTCTCGCTGGCGAATATGAATGGATGCCGCTAACGCTACAGATATCCAACTCGCTCCCCTCCTAAGCTGGCTTCACAAGCTGTTGTCATACTGGTCGTCGACCTTACCGTATACTGTGGCTAGACACGTTCTTCCACCAACTTGATGCTAAAGCAAAATATGATCGCTTTTATTACAGGGGCAAATAACGGAGGATAACATAGGAATTTTTTTAAAGTTCGCTGGTAATCTGTTCATTTTTGTTGTTCTTTTGTGTTATCGTGCCAGCGTAAAATATGACAGTCAAAAGGCTGGTGGCAGACCTGTGTCGGGGCATCACAGTGATAAATGACGCAGTTGGGATATTTTAATTAGTATTAACTTTCTAAATAATATAATCAGCTTTGAAGTCAACATTTACAAAAATACATTAGTTTGTGGCTAGAGTGATAGGTCCGGCTCCCTTCAGTACAATAGCTGGGAGTGAATCCATGTATTAACACCAAAGTTAACCTTACCTAACTTAACCCAACCTTGTCTAAAGTCCCTCTGAACCTAATCTAAACTGATCTCACCTATCCAATCCTAACCTAACCTATGATAACCTAATTAAACTAACCTTTAACCTAACCTATTGCCTATCCTAAACAAAACGTATCTTAACATCATATCCTAACTTTACAAACCTTAACCAATACTATCCTTAACTCACCTAACCACATAGGAGCTTGACAACCTATAGGGCTATAACCAGTGGTCTTCTCATTCACCCAACTACACATTTGATCGCTGTGAGGGACCGAGTTTGTACAGGTAAGTTACATTGCGTTCCCTTAACTAAACCTGGCTGATCCAAGAAGCACGGCGACCTGCCTTCAATACACAGTGAACGATCCAAGAGTAATGAGGAGCTTATTAATGTATGAGAGGATTATGAAGCACACACACACAAACACACGCACACGCACACACGCACACACACACGCACAAAACAGTAACTATTGGGAACAAGGTTAAAAGAAGATAAATATTGTTGATTCATAAAAATATAACTCAAAATGTGGAGAGAGTAAAAAAAAAAAAAAAGGGTGAAAAAAGAGCAACTAACTCGGGTCAGGAAGAGTGAATTATGTTAATTAGACTGTTTCGTTATGGTCCATGAAATTTATACGACAATTTCGCGCCTTTCTGTCCATTATCATCACTACTTTAGCCACACACCGTCTCCCTCCTCCTGCCACACCGAGTGAGGCATCATGATCTCCTTGTAACACTATGTGATACACTCATCCCTCTTACTACACCAAGTGATATATTAATGCTGTATTTTATTGTTAATGTCGCTTTTTAACATTATAATCTGTTGTTACGTCGACAGATACATAATACAATGTTACTGTTCGCTACAGGTGTTAATTTAGTAGTGGGTTGATATATTAATACAGGTAAAGACAGGTGGTGTGGGTGCTGGTTCTCATCATCAGTCATGAGATCTCTGACGGTGAGAAGACTGACGCATGACGCTGGTATCCCTAACAGAACTGTAGTAAACCAATTTATTTTCCAGACGAACCCAACGAACCAATCATATCTAACCATATGTTCCGAGAATAGTTTTAATTGATTCGTGTTTTCTAAAAAATCATTGGTTTGGTAGGGGTCGGGGGGGGGGGGGGAGGGGTCTTGTTCATGGCATTTTTCCCAACATGGTGCAGAATGTTGCTTGGGTCTTATATAACCTCCGCCTGATGGCTCTACGTCAAATGTGTCAAGTTATTTTTGGTATGGGAGGAGGGTGAAGCCCACTCGTGTGTCAGGTTACAGGCAGAGAAAGTCAGTCTTGTATCACTGACCAAGGACAAACACAACAAATACCTGTCAGCCATGTCGTGCCAATCTAAATATCCATCTATTTCTTCCATTTATATTGTATATAAACATCTTCACGGGTTTCATGCTTACGAGCCGTGTAAATGACGATTTCATACCCAAATACAAATTCTAAACTTCTTCATCCTCCTCCCAATGGCAGGAAGCCAAACCCCAATTATTTACAGTTTTGTATTATGTCAATTTCTCAAGCAAACAAAAATGCACTTTTAGCCACAAAATATTTTACTTTATCTCAAATAACACAAAAGACATTTCCAGCCTAAGAATTACACACACAAGAAAAAAACATTCCCACCTCAGCTTACGTCTTTATCACAGTTACAGTGTCTTAACTTTCCAGGAGGCAAGACTGACCAATGGTCTGGTGTCTGGCTGGGTAGAGGCAGTGACTCACCTGTTGTTGATATAAGGTATTATTGCGATAAACAACCACTGTGTTTAAACCCGTATTCTAGGTTAGCTTAATACGGTAGCTTTATTGTTAGATATTAAGAGAAACATTTTCTTTTTACCCTGAGCTCGGAGAACATCAAGATGGCCTCTTTCTGACAGCGAAAAGTCAGTCAAGAAAGGCAGAGTCACACACACACACACACACACACACACACACACACACACACACACACACACACACACACACAGGCAAGTGCTAGACGGAACATTAGACAGTAACATAAGTGAAGGAGTGACAGAAGCCGCTAACAGCTGTGGTCAACATTCCCGGAGTGTTCGTGGGTCGTCGCGTACAGTACAGTACAGTACAGTACACTCCCTCGCCAGGTGAGATCACCATCATTACTCCTCAGTTCTACCGGCAATCTTTAAATCCGGAATATTTTGGCAACCAGTGCCTATAAACACAGACCAGAGTACGTCCCCCATGATGGCCAGTCAACCGCCCCATAACATCGTTCACAGTAAACAACAACAACAAAACTATACTAGAGTGAGGGGTCAAATATTCACTTTAACCCTTTCTTCTACAGCTGTGACCTGACCTTCAAAATAGAGAAATTCAGGGTATTATTATGGTGGATATTATTAACTAATGATGAATGCTGTACCCCTTCCTGTTCTCCTGTTATGCAGTTGAATTAAACAGGTTTACATAGAGGAGGGATACAAAACACACACACAGGCTGTCATACTCACGTGATCAAATAGGCAGGAGTCATGACAAGTACTCAGTCTCCTAGTTAATAGCGGTCATTTAAAGGGATGCTGGTGTTGACGTTCTGTGAAGTGAGATGTTTTCTGGCACACAGTTTAATTCTCTGACAAGTATGTATGTGCACGCTGTATATATACACAGAAAATATATTCAGCAAGAACATACATACATACATAACCTACATACATACATAACACAGGCGAACACAAATTTCACATGTTCACATACATTTTGTTTCACACACAAACACATACACACACACACACACACACACACACACACACACACACACACACATGACCGTCTCAGCTGCTGGGGTACGAAGAGGAACAGATGACAGCGACATAAGAGCCACTAACAACCTCATTTCACACAACAAACGCTTGTAGCTCTCGAGTCTAGATTCATGCAACATTACATATCATCACCCAGTGGAAAATGAGAGGCTCACACTATCCTCCACACTCACGAGGAGTCTGCCAGAGGTCACAGAATCATGAACGTGTGGGAGGAGGGGGAGGCACAGGTGATCACAGTCAACATACATGGTTTGTAAGTGCACCATAAATATTAGGGTATCATTCGTTGGTTCATAGTCACGCACTGTCTGTTGTAGGTGATAAAATTAATAAATGTTTAAAAAAAAATGAAAATAGAGCCTTCTTGTACAGAATGCCTTGGTAGAGAAGAAAATGAGAAAAAGACCGTATGGAGAGAACAGACAAGGGTCATTGTGAAATATATTCACTGAGGCGTTCCCTTGTCAGAGACTAAAGATATTTGAAGAGGGGTGATTTGAAATGACTTGTGGGAGTTCCCCACATTGTTAGTTCGGGCTATAAATAAGTTTTGGTTGACAGATTCTGCAGAATGAAATTTCAACTGAAAAGTCATGTGCCCTCCCACACAACAGAACACTGGGAATATCTATAGACTAGGGAAAACGGTAAAAGATCCCTGTTCAAGTACGCTAAAAGGTTATTAAATGTGTGGAAAAATCGCACATGGTCTCTCTCTATGGAAAGGTGTAACACAAAAGCGAAACGTTGTAAATTTCCATGAAACACTGTGTTGACATATTAATTTTATGGTCGTAGGGGTTTTTGTTTACACACGCTCACACAAACACACACGGGGGGCGATATTGATAGGAAAATAATACAGAGAGAGAGAGAGAGAGAGAGAGAGTGGGCAGAACAAGTTTACATTCAGGTGAAGCGAAAGGTGAGGGTGAATTATTGAAGACCAGGGTGGGTGTTTGACCGAGAAAAATCAATGGTGTGTGAGGTATAATTTATCTCAGACCAGAACCAAAGATCATACGTCTATAACTGCTTGAGATGAGTCAAGTGATGTGATGCTATTATTGTTATTATAGTCATTGTTATTATTGTTATTGTTATTATTGTTATTGTATTATTATTGGTACTGTCATGATCAACTTGTTATTGTCACTGTTAGAGTCAATATAATTTATGATATCATTGTTATCTTTCCATTTACTGCTTTTTACTTGGGCAGAGGATAATCGTGTGGACCAATCTAGTCACGCTGTCTTTCGCGATGGCCGAGAATTAAATTATTCTCGATAAACCTAACCTAACCTAACGTAACGTAACGTAACCTAACCTAACCTAACCTAACCTAACACTTATCTAACCTAACCTTTATCTAACCTAAACTTTATCTAATCTAACCTTTATCTAACCTAACAATTACATAAGAACATAAGAATGAAAGAAACTGCAGCGGGCCTATTGGCCCATACTGGGTAGTCCCATTTACACCCAACCCCTATTGCTCATATAAGCATCCAACCTATGTTTGAAGCTATCTAACCTAACATTTATCTACCCAGCAAGGTCAACTAAAGGTACAGAAGAGGGCCTTGCAGAATCATGCTCGGTGCCGGCTACTCCGGTTACAACAACACACTCTCCACCCTGGAAATGCCATCCCTAAGTGACCTCCACCACCACGCACTAGCAAGGTTTGGTAGTGTACCATCCTCGTCATCTCCACCTACTACCACCACCTGCAGTACCCCTCCCACCTCGCGCAGTCCGCCACTACAACAAAATTCAGCCCATTAGAGCCCGCACTGATAGATTTAAGAATAGCACCATCCCATCTATTGCTAAAATAATAAATAGGTCCTGATTTATGTACTGAACAGCCCTGTAAATATATTGAACGTATATTATTATGTCTGAATCACATGTAAGTTTGTATATTTTCTGCCACCGGTTGCAGTTCTATCAATAAACCGTTTATTATTATTATTATCGTTATCGTTATCGCTATCGTTATCGTTATCATTATCATTAACACACACACACACACACACACACACACACACACACACACACACACACACACTCTTTTCCCCGTTTTTAATCTACTACTAAAAAAAAAAATACCAAAAATCAGTAATGAAACAATAGTTTAATTCTTACATCTTTTTTCTCGTAAAGAAACTGAGACGAGAAAGCTTAAACTTTGTGGGTAATGGTCGACTGGCACACAAAAGTTTCTATGTGGAACTATTTTTTTTTCTTGTTTATACTTGGAATGGCTCATTATAGTCGAGTATATGTGAATATTGTAATAAATAGATTATATTCACGGGAATCAAAGACTTTAAATCTTACACCTTCACAAGCTAAGAAAGATTATTACTTCCTTAATATGTTAACTAAAGTGATTAGACTTAGTCCGGCTCCTAAGTCTGGGAACTGCTGTAGGCGCTGTTATAAATGTCTTTAATGAAATAAAATAAAGTCATCAGTAGTGGTAATATACCGTGTTCATCGACCACAGTCCACTCATCAAACTCCTGCAATGAAAAGAGAAAATCCATATTGCATGAACTCCCGCGATCCACAAAACTGAGAAATAAACGAGAAAAATGAATGAAGAAGAAGATAAAAATTCTCGTTTGAAACTACTAAAAATCATGAGGGTTGTCCCTTGTTTCAGGACTTTTTAAAAATAATGGATACCTTCATTTTTTCTCTCTCAATCTTACCTATTTACCCTATCTCCTCCTCTTCCTTATTCCATGAAGAGAGAGAGAGAGAGTGTGAGTGTGTGTGTGTGTGTGTGTGTGTGTGTGTGTGTTACTACTCTACCGGTGGGACTATCTTCCTATGTTCAACCACCGAAGCCAGCCAGTGTTATGTTGGAGACCGTCCAAGTAGCCCACGCCTTCTTCCCTAACACCTCTCCTTCTGGTCCTCCTCCTCCTCCTCCTCCTGGTCCTCCTCCTCTGTTTCTCCTGCAATACTCAGGTAACTCCTTCTGTTCCACCCCTCTCTGTTGTTTCTATTACTTAATGTTCACTAATAGTTTTTACCTCTTTGACTCCTTTTTAAAAGTTCTTCTGCTTTTCCTTAGTATTCCTCTTCCTTTTTCCCTGCCTCACCAAACTCCTCTTTCTCTTTATTCTACTTATCCTCCTCCTGCTCACAGTGCCCAGCCTCCTTCTCTACCTGTCTATTATCCTCCTCCTGTCTATTCTTCTCCTTCTCCTCCTCCTCCTGCTCCTCCTCCAGCTCCTCCTCCTGCTCCTCCTCCTTCTCAAATTGCCTATTATCTTCCTCCCGTTTATCCTCCTCCTCCTCCCACTCCTAACAAGCCTCCTTCTCCTTCTGCTACATCTCTTCTTTATTCATCCTCTTCCTCTTCCTTCTCCGTAACAGATACAAACATGGTACACAACTTTTTATGGTCATCTCCCGTGTTGTTGGTCCTGGTTGCTCGTCCCCCTGACTGAAGCTCAAAACCCACGCGTAGGCGGGTATGACTAACTCAGAATGGCCCGTTCGTACCCTGAGACCAATTCGTGATTCCTACTAGTATTAAGTGATACGAGAATTACACAAAGGTTGAAATTGTGTAAGGGGATAAGAGTTGACTGTTATAAGCTTCCAAAATGGCCACTAAATCAGGGTTTCTCATTGGTCAACAGGCAGAGTCTCAGTGTAGAAGACGTCATACTCAAGGCGTGAGACACCAGCCCATCTTGACTTACTGAAGAGACTCAAACTCTCACCACCACACACACACTACAAGGGAGAGAGCTGTTATGTTAAGCACCAACTGGTAATATGATTTTCATGGTGTTTGTTTCATAAATAATTCGCATTAACTAACAGGGTACAGCTCCAGCGTACACGAACTCCCTCTTATTTGAATCATAGTCCTCACAGGGTAATTCATAGTTATCAAAGGGTTAAATCATCGTCCACAAAGGGTTTAATCATAGTCCTCAAAGGGTAATTCATAGTTATCAAAGGGTTAAATCATAGTCCTCAAAGGGTAATTCATAGACATCAAAGGGTTAAATCATAGTCCTCAAAAGGTTAAATCATAGTCCTCGAAAAAGGTTAAATCATTGTTCACAAAGTGTCAAAGTTACAGTATTAACTCTACCCAACTATCACTTTGCATGTGTCTGTATCTGGGTGCGTCAAGGCCAAACACGGGTACAACTTGGTGGTTATCGAGTGTTATCGCCTCTCCTCCACCAGACCCGGCTCCTGTCTTTTGTTTTGTCGTGTCGGTGTGGGCGGAGGAAGAGGAACATAAGGCTTTTCCATACACCATTTAAACTATACATTGATAGATAATGAAATGAAAGAGAGAGAGAGAGAGAGAGAGAGAGAGAGAGAGAGAGAGAGAGAGAGAGAGAGAGAGAGAGAGAGAGAACAAAAACGAATAACAGCTCTCACTTCTCACCATCATCTGAGAGACACAAGCCACAGACAGCAGAGGCAACAATAATAATCACAAGACACTGGCCGCTGTGATACCCAGGCTTAAGACTCTTGAGAACACAACATTTGATGGCCGTTCTACAATTATTTTATTTTTTTTTTATTTTTTTTTTTTTTTACGGGCGCTGTCCTAATGATGTCTGTTGTCGCCGTTAAAGGGGCCCCAGTGGCAGGGTGGGGAGGAAAGGGAAGGGGGGGAGGTGAGGAAGATGGTGGTGGAAGGGAGAACAGTGGGGAGTGAGGGGGGAATAGAGAGAGGGGTGGGGAGGAGGGAGGAAAGTGTGAGGGGTGAAGAGGAGGGAAGAAAGGAAGAAAGGTGGGGAGGAGGGAGGAAGGAGGAAGGAAAGGGAGGGAGAAGGGAGGAAAGAATGGGAGAGAGGTGGGGAGGAGGGAGGAAAGTAAGGGTGAAAAAGGTGGGATGGAGAGAGGAAAGGAGAGAAAGAGATGTGTAAGGGCGAGAGAAGACAAGGGAGAAAGCACCATTTACGGCTGAACTCCCCAATGTAATTATAAGGAACGATACTCTAAAATTAGCAACAACAACGTTTGCCATTTTCTAATTTGAGAAACACTGCAAGGGGGGGGGGGGGGGTACAGCAAAACAACTTCACGCAAACAATTTAGAAATTAAATTCGTCTGCGCAGAGCTTTCCTTTAATTTCTTTTCGGATTGTACTCGGTTTACAAGATTAAAGAAACAACGAAGTATTGACAATAATACAATCAAATTTGCTAAGTTTAAAAGATGAACTTAATAGCTAACGAAACACCACAGACAAAATGACAAAGAATGAGGATTCTCTACCCCTTGTTCCACCTCACACAAAACTGTAAGACGGAGTTAAAATTATAGAGACGGTGAAAATCAGGTTTTTCCTGGAAGGTGGTATAATCTCGCTTCCTCTTGACGATCATTTATCAACATCTTAGTATAAAACTTCCAGAGTAAATTTAATACACAAAATAAGGCATAAAGACACTGCTTTTATAGGAATAATGTAAACATAAGAACATTAAGCAATTTTTCCTCATTAAACTGTTCATCAGTGATGAGGTTCACCTCTAACCCCGCAGACATGTAAACAGTAACATGGTTTTTGGATAAACCTGTACAGTAAGTAAGTGGGTGTACTGCCCTGTCAATAGTCAACGAAGGTGACCGGAAATTGGTCAAAAGCTGCGTTAGTGAGAGAAGCGCGTGTTAGACTGGAGCCAGAAGAGGGATGGATAAGATTTCTCGTCGTGGGTCAGAGAGTCATGTAAGGCGTTCATAACGACATGACTGAGCGAGGGCCACTGACCGACAACACAGGAAGATTCTTTGTAGTGGAGAGAATAAAAGTCCTTTCTGCTCTCCAAAACGAGTGTGGTGCAGACTGTGGTACTCCAGCAAGACGGTGTAGACTGTGGTACTCCAGCAAGACGGTGCAGACTGTGGTACTCCAGCAAGACGGTGCAGACTGTGGTACTCCAGCAAGACGGTGCAGACTGTGGTACTCCAGCAAGACGGTGCAGACTGTGGTACTCCAGCACCTCTCTCCGCTTCCTCTTCTTAAGCATCACTTACACTCAGCCACACCTCTCAGCAGTTCCGCCCTGGGTTACTACAACGAGTCAGGGTGAACACTAAATCATTGGCCGTCTAATTTCCTTCATCTTCCTCTTCCGGAATTATTCTTTTTTTCTTTTTTTTTTTAAGAGAACACTATATAAAAACAATCCCTAGGTAATTGTTGACCTAACCAACACTATTACTCACAGATAAACTTGACACACCCCGGCTGAAATAGTAAACAGATTGATAGACACACTTCAAAGTTCAGGTTGGCATGCTTCAATCACTGACTGTGTTTAGTGAACATTTCTCAACAACAAATATCTGTTTGACGCAACATATAAAAACAAGCCAGTTTAATCTCTACGACTGGAATCTATACAGTTATTATGATCAGCCTTGTAACTCCCACGAGACACAATATTCCTGGACACTATTGTTTGGCCTCATGAATTAAACTTTAATTATCAATGAGTATCTTTATCAAGGGTCAAAACGCTGGAGGTTAAGGAAGACATGAGAACAATACCTCTGATTGTTATATGTACTGAGGTAAGTTGTTCTTTGTTTGTTTACTTGAGAAATGTCGACCAGATGATTGATGGTCTTTTGAAATATTAAGTCTGGGTTTGGTACCACACCTGACTTAGATTTAAAGATCACGATGGTGGGTGTGTGTGTGTTTAATATCAGTACGCATTGACACATCCTGCCCTCGATTTGACTCGACAAGGAAGAGCTACAACACAGACCACCGTCTCATTCCCACAACTGAACACTTCAACAAATTGGCCGACTTCTGTGTTGAAAAAGTCCCCTTCCGTCCTCTACGTCTCTATGACCCCCAAAGTGTAACACCCACGCCTCTCTATTTTATAACATCTCCCTTGCCAAGAAAAACAACGACACTGCCTACACATTCTTAAAACACAGAGTCAATGCCTAAGATACACAAAATAAACACTCGTTCATGAGGTCCCCCACTGGGACACATCCACAGAGGCTTTGAGGATGGGGAGAACACAATCTACTCTCTGCGAGGAAATCTTTTGAGAACTGAGTAGATGCTGTGGACTTAATGAGAGTGCGGTGATAGCCCCACTTGGTAGTCTTGTGTTAAGTGGGAAGACGGGGAGGAGATAGGTGGTGTGGACTGTGGAGGGGAGGTGGAAGGAGAATGGAGGGAAAGAGTGTGTGGAAGGCCAGCCTAGTAGGGGGAGGTGAAGGGGTGACATATAAGTGTAGGGAGGTAAATAAGGAAATAGTGTCGGCTGGGTAGAAGAGGATAAAGTGAGAGAAGAGAGGGGTGATGAACTAAGACACACAAGACAAGAGGGAAGAAGAAGGGGGAGGTGTCAAGGTCGGAAGAACTAGCAGGGAGGGGTAGGCCACACGTTGTTATGGTAGCATGGTGAGGGTAACAGTGTATGTGTGTGTTGAGGTCTGTTGCCACACACCGTTAACAGAGGGTGATGAGGAGTGAGCTGCACATAATGGTCAACAGTGTGGTTATTGGAGATGTGTGGTGAGGGGGGGGGGGGAGGCCTGGTGAGGAGGAAGGATGGTGAAGGGAACTGGTGAGGGGAGGATTGGTGACCGGGAGGGCTGGTTAGAAGGAGGGCTGGCGACGAGGGCGAAGCAGTTTAATGGGTCGTGGTGCTGGTAGTGTCCTCTCCATCAGCGCACACACACTCACACTCACACACACACACACACACAAAGGCTGGTGTCGCATACAAAAGAAAGAACAATCGCGATTATACATGTTGATGTGCTGTAACATAAGGAGAAAAGACACGTATCTTTGCCATATAGAATAGTTGAATGGTGGGGATGTCTTGGTATGCTTAAGGCGACAGGTGTATGTAAGAAGAATTTATTGTTTACACAGACTAACATGTTGGTGTGTATCCAGAAGAGTTTTTACCACTACTGTATTACATGAACAAGAACAGTTATGAGACACTCGAATAGCCGAATACTCTGTTGACTAAAACGGATTGTTCCACTGCCATGAATAAGAAAAAAATGGAATCCACAAAACAAATGATTGTTAACTCATACCCAGGGATAAAGACAAGCCAACCACCATAACCACAGTCACAGGAAACGAAACACTGAACTGGAAGATAAAAAAACAAAAACAAAACATTTTCTTTCATCTGCCCCGTAAGTCTTCAACTAGTGCAACGTGACTCAAGTCTTTCCTGTAAATTTGTTAACACAAGACAAACTGTCGCTCACCTTCACCACTTGATGTTGATAAAGGGAGGATGAGTCAGTGAAGTGCCTCACGTGTGTGTAACGACAGAATGAGTTGACTGATCTCACCGTGTTTGACTCCACCACTCACCACGACAAAGAAGACACGACCAACACGGCTAAGGTTGTTGACATTATTTGGGATAATTAAGAGCTTACTTGCTTAAGGCTGTCCGTTGTAGCCGACGATGACTGCTTCATTATGAAATCGATAATAATGATGATGATGAGTGGTGAACTAGGGATGTTGTCGGCGGTACCACTGGATGTGGCTGTGGAGTCCGAGCCTTGACCCGCACACTCTATCACACATTGGGCAGGACAGCTCCGGGTTGTGTTGCAGGTCACTGGGAGGGCGATTGTGTCTCCTTTCCCTACATACACATTTGGCCCTATTTCGCTCGTTCTCGAGACGTTTGACGCCTTCATTACAGGTGAAGCAACATAGACTACGGTTGGATGCAGTGGTTTCAAGATCCTTTGGAGGAATGTTACAGACAGACAGAAGAAAAAATACTTAACACAACTATCTGTCAAGAATTAAGACAGACTATAGGTGCATCACCATCAGTACCAGTAACACTTTACCAACAGTAGTAAAGCACCGCCACCCTAACTCTGTGTGTGTGTGTGTGTGTCTATATAAGCCTTCCCTTCTCCTATATATTCTTCTTATGGGTGAAGTCTCTTACAAAATGTTTATCTGTCTCTATGTCTGTCTCTGTCGTTGTATACATAACATTTAAACACTTCATAATGTCGTCGTCAGTAGCTAATAATAACACAGCCAGTTGTCAAAGATCACAGGTGAGGGACCATCTCAGGTATGTAATTGTACAGGTGTTAAAGGTCTCCACGGCACATGTAGCTGCCAACAATAACACAGGAGCTAACTGGAAATAAGCATCTGGTGGGTTTAATGGAGATCTTCGGTCAAATCGACTTATTATTTACTGAAGCGTACATACCCGCAATGTCTAGTTACGTTGTTTGTATATCTGCACTGTCAAAATATATGTATATTGTAATACTTGCATTGTCTATACATATGGTGATTCAGGGTAAACTGATACGTCAATTTTACTGAATAATTCTCTCTCTCTCTCTCTCTCTCTCTCTCTCTCTCTCTCTCTCTCTCTCTCTCTAGCACTAGATAAGACACATCAGGTCGCGTGCAGATCAGATTATTCGTTTTTTTTTATCAAAGTCAATTTTGTGATCGAAAGAAAAATACTTACGCCCTTTGTAATTCACCAGCAGGCTATATCTATCACAATGTCTTGCTTTATTTTTTTTTCTCCGTATTGCATGACCGAGGAGGAGGAGGAGGAAGAAGAAGAAATGAAGAAGAAGAAGGTCATTCAGATCTCAGTACCCTTTTAAATTCTCGAGGGAAAAAAAAATTCCCACCAATCCCATAAAAAAAAGACCATAAGACGAGAGACAAGAATTTATCAGCGCTCGTGTCTGGTCTACCCGCCTCACCCCTCTCCACCAGCCTCGTAAATTCATACACGCGTCATAACTCTCACTACTAGAGAGGGCGGGGAGTATCGTCGCCCCTGAAACTTGTGAAGGGGAGAAAGACACCAGTTTCTCCTCTCTCCTGGCCTTGCACCTACCCTCCATCTATCCCCGCACCTACCCTTCACCTTCCCTACCTTAACCCTACCATTCACCTACTTTTCACCTACCCTCCAGTTACCCTTCACCTATTTTCCACCTACCCTTCCACCTACTCTCACCTACTCTTCACCTATCCTGGCAAATGAGTAAATTCGGGTGAACAATTGAGTAGGTCAGGCAGTGAGTGAATCTTGGAGTGGATCAAGGATTAAGCGTATGAATGAGTGAGTGAGAGAGGGATTAAGGAATGAGCTCGTGATTGGATGAACGAGTGAGTTAATGAGTAAGTGAGTGAGTGAGTGAGTGAGTGAGTGAGTAAGTAGTCTCACCAACAATGTTGCTATAAGAGTCTTGGAAGGACAGTCGAAATGTTATGTAAGTTACCGAGTCTGTTGTCAAGGCAATATTGTGTAAAGGTTTGGAAAGTAAGTCACTATAAAAACAAATCAAATGATATATCTCAGGAAACACTTTTGGAGAGGAAGAACTCTTCTTATTTTATTCTTTATAAGTGTCACGCGTCCCAGGGCACTCTGTCAGACCTCGTGCCCTGTGAGCATAAATCAGTACCATGCTGGGAGACACGGATGATTCATGGTTGTTATGAGTTGAGTGGGAATTGGTGTCACAAACGACTCATTTTTAGAAACAACTACATCATGACTATTTAAAAGGTTACTGACCATGAAGGTGAAGACATAGGTAAATATTATAAGCTACACTTACTAACTTAAAACTTACAATTATCAAAAATAAAATCAAACAGAAAATGACGAAAAAAGACAGAAATATGGTAAAACTTGGTGATAATTTATTACAGGTATACACAACACGATGACAGACGTACATGAACTGAATTAAACCAATGAGGAAGTAAAATTCTAACGAATCAATACAAGAGGCGAATCACTGAACAGAAGAGACATAGTAAGCTTTAATTAATATGATATACATGAATCAAGCGTACAGTATATCCAGAATATATGTGACAAATTATAGGTTGAGGCAGCAGAACCATGGGAGTATAGAGAGAGAGAGAGAGAGAGAGAGAGAGAGAGAGAGACGAACTCTCTCTGTGTATCAAGGACCACCACAGCACCGGACCGGACAAGATGATCTATGAGGCTCTTTAACACACACACACACACACACACACACACACACACACGCCCTTAGGGTAACAAGAGTGCGTGTCTCTCCTGGCCTCGTGTAAGACAGGAATTAAGGATGACGAGGTGGGCCAGTCCTGTAGGGTGACGGCTTTCCTTCCTCACGCACCTCCTCCTCACCATCCTCCATGTTGTTTCACTCAAGTCTTCCCCCACCAGGACCACAGATGTTCAAGTCTTCCACCACCAGGACCACAGATGTTCGAATCTTCCACCACCAGGACCACAGATGTTCAAGTCTTCCCTCACCAGGACCACAGATGTTCAAGTCTTCCCCCACAGGACCACAGATGTTCAAGTCTTCCCCCACCAGGACCACAGATGTTCAAGTCTTCCACCACCAGGACCACAGATGTTCAAGTCTTCCCCCACCAGGATCAGAGATGTTCAAGTCTTCCCCCACCAGGACCACAGATGTTCAAGTCTTCCCCCACCAGGACCACAGATGTTCAAGTCTTCCACCACCAGGACCACAGATGTTCAAGTCTTCCCCCACCAGGACCACAGATGTTCAAGTCTTCCCCCACCAGGACCACAGATGTTCACGTCTTCCCCCACCAGGACCACAGATGTTCACGTCTTCCCTCACCAGGACCACAGATGTTCAAGTCTTCCCCCACCAGGACCACAGATGTTCAAGTCTTCCCCCACCAGGACCACAGATGTTCAAGTCTTCCCCCACCAGGACCACAGATGTTCAAGTCTTCCCCCACCAGGACCACAGATGTTCAAGTCTTCCCCCACCAGGACCACAGATGTTCAAGTCTTCCCCCACCAGGACCACAGATGTTCAAGTCTTCCCCCACCAGGACCACAGATGTTCAAGTCTTCCCCCACCAGGACCACATGTGCTCGACGGCATTTTATTCGTTTTTTTCTTTACACACATCACTTAGTTAGAGTCAGTAACAATGCGTGGACTGTAGTCAGCCTCGGGTTTGTGTAATTTAATGTTTATGTAAATGTTTCTAAACCATAAAGACAGATTCACTCCCTTGAGGTACCCAGATCCGTCGGCATTTGACTTCTCCCATGAATGACTCTCCAACCATCCTCTGTCTAAGGGCGTCCTCGGAGCAATTTTCATCTCTCACACTTGCTTCAACATGGACGTCCTGCTCAACGTTATCTCGCCATCTTTTTCTCTGTTGTGTCTCCTGCCTTGTGGTCTCTCACTCATGACAACCTTGGGCAGTCTGCCACGTGTACACTCACATCTCGATCCTCTTTCTTTTTATTTTATTTTTTATTTGCGATATTTGTCTTGGGTGTAACTGTTGATATCTCTCAACTTAATTCGGCTTCTCCATCTGTTCTGACCTGTATCATACAGTGGTTCTACAGTATTTCGCAGGACTGTATTTTTGTAGACCGGTATCTTATCTTCAAAGTGCCTTGGTGAGTAGCCATGGCGCTTCACATCTACTTGAGGCAGCTGGATGTACAGGTATATTGTTTTTTTATTGTAGAGTATAATTTTTTTTTCCTGCCAAAATATTTTCTATATTCACTTGTAATTCTGTTCATTATCTTTATACCGTTAACCTTTATGTCCTTAGTTCATGGACACTTAAAAGTATCCACCTTCTCACTGACTATGTCCACTACACTTCCTCGTTTTCTCTCAGTTCATCGGCTCTACCTGCTCCCATAATCATCGTCTTTCCTTCGTTTATCATCAGTATCCTCTTTCAAAACACCCTTCCTCGCTCTCCGCTCTCAACATCGTGTTCATAGGCCACCAACTTGACCACTTCATATGAGTCACCACATCATAGGCTCACTTCTATTTTTGCCTTATCTTGTGCAATAACAAGAAGTGGTCCTCACTCATGCCACTCTCCACGTCCTTATGTTTAAGTATCATAAGAGCCATTTTACAATCACCTAGTATATTTTCTTCATTTCATATTTTTCCGAACAAATCATTCAACTTCTGTGCCATCATACCGCCACCTTCTTTAATCACCTCAAGTCTTATAATTATTCCCAATCCTAGTTTCTCAGTTACCTTTTAACTGTTTAACACATAAGTGTATTCGTTCTCTCACTTCAGGCTAGGTATTTTTCCTTACACTTTTAAAACGATCAGCTCCTACACCTGGTCTCTCTCTGTCTCTCTCTCTCTCTCTATAAAAATACTAAAATTCATACTTCAAACAAAACATTATCTCCCTTTTTTCTCTTAAAACGGCCATTCTTCCTGAGATAACAATATAACTATACATTTCAGAAAAAAAATATTATCCACACAGTTACCTGATGTGTAAATAACCTGAAGTACTGGATTAACATAGTTTAGTGTTTAATGTAAATCTCGAAAGTTCAATTACTGTACTTAACCGTGACGAAGAGTCGCCATTGAGCCTCGTTAGTAGACCGTGTGTCCAAGTGTCTCCAAACCCTACCCTCCCCATCCGCTTCCCGCCCCTTTCTCCCTTCCCATAGTCTCCCCTTTCACATACGTCTCCCCCCTTCCCATTCCTCTCGCCTTTCCTATCCCCCTCCCCCTTCTCAGCCCTCTACCCTTTCTCATCCCCCTCCTCCAAAGTCCCCCAGCCCCTTCCCATCCCATTCGCCCCTTCACCCCCTAAGACACTGCTGGTGCGACATCTCTATAATAACAACAGACGTCAGGACTATAAAGCACAGTCCAGGAATTAGCGAGGCTGTTGACACATCGCCCCTCGTCAGGCTCCTATAATTTGGACCAGACTGAGACTTTGTGTTATATTAGAGTAATTCACGCTGAGCACAAGACGACGCACCTCATATGACCGACACACACACTTATCGAGTGATAGATTGAGTCACATTACACCACCTGTGTTGGGTTATGACATTTCCAGCAACAGTCATTTGTACCTTAGATTAAATGACCTAAAAATTATTGGGGTTTAAGTTTAGTTGCGGTCCATTCTAAATGCCAGAAAATATAGCACAAAAAAGCAGGTGTAACGGACAGACAGACAGAGACACAGACAAAACTATGTCATTCGGTCACTACTCGCTAATGTGGCATAAAGAAAGAAAAAAGAAGAAAAGGTAAATAAAAGTCTAATAACCTTACGAGGAAATTGGCCAATGAGTGTAATGATGACCACCTGCCCCAGGTGTGTTGTTAAGATCATCATGGGTGAGGGTAATGATGCGCTCCTGGCCCCTGTGAGAGCAGGGTAAGGACCACTACCTGTGAGGACTGGGTAGGGACCACTACCTGTGGGGGCCGGGTAGGGACCACTACCTGTGGGGACCGGGTAGGGACCACTACCTGTGGGGGCCGGGTAGGGACCACTACCTGTTGGGGCCGGGTAGGGACCACTACTTGTGGGGGCCAGGTAGGGACCACTACCTGTGGGGACCGGGTAGGGACCACAACCTGTGTGGCCAGGTAGGGACCACTACCTGTGGGGGGCGGGCAGGGACCTCTACATGTGGGGGCTGGGTAGGGACCACTACCTGTGGGGACCGGGTAGGGACCACTACCTGTGTGGCCGGGTAGGAAACACTACCTGTGGGAGCCGGGTAGGGACTACTACCTGTGGGGGCCAGGTAGGGACCACTACCTGTTGGGGCCGGGTAGGGAGCCCTACCTGTTGGGGCCGGGTAGGGACCACTACCTGTGGGGACCGGGTAGGGACCACAACCTGTGTGGCCAGGTAGGGACCACTACCTGTGGGGGGCGGGCAGGGACCTCTACATGTGGGGGCTGGGTAGGGACCACTACCTGTGGGGGGCGGGTAGGGACCACTACCTGCGGGGGCCGGGTAGGGACCACTACCTGTGGGGGCCGGGTAGGGACCACTACCTGTGGGGGCCGGGTAGGGACCACTACCTGTGGGGGCCGGGTAGGGACCACTACCTGTTGGGGCCGGGTAGGGACCACTACCTGTGGGGGCCGGGTAGGGACCACTACCTGTTGGGGCCGGGTAGGGACCACTACCTGCGGGGGCCGGGTAGGGACCACTACCTGTGGGGGCCGGGTAGGGACCACTACCTGTGGGGGCCGGGTAGGGACCACTACCTGTGGGGGGCGGGTAGGGACCACTACCTGTGGGGGGCGGGTAGGGACCACTACCTGTGGGGGCCGGGTAGGGACCACTACCTGTGGGGGCCGGGTAGGGACCACTACCTGTGGAGGTCGGATAGGGACCACTACCTGTGGGGGCTGGATCGGGTCCCACTACCTGTGGGGGACGGGTAAGGACCACTACCTATCTGGTCAGTCTAAACATAACTGAAAAGTCTTTCTTCGTCTTAATGAAGGAATATCAGTACAACGACTGTATTAATGTAATTACTTTAGTTACTTTTCCTTCAAACGGATATCCAGAAATAAATATAAACTTAATTTTCTTTCTCATTAAAAGGACGAAATATATTTATAAATCTCTTTCACACACACACACACTATATATATGTATATATATATATATATATATATATATATATATATATATATATATATATATATATATATATATATATATATATATGCTGATAACCACCAGGAAAGAAGAAAACACGAAGTTCCCAAGCGCTTTCGTGTAATTCACATCTTCAGGGGTGAGTACAGACTAGATAGAGTAATGCAGAACAAGATGAATATATACAGAGGAGGGTGAGACCAGGTCCACAATGGTCAGGTAATGACCCTACTAATCTTTAAATGGCACACAACGGTTGGTGGTTGGGTCAGATGGGACAGTGACCCGCCCTCTCACCTGATCACAAATCTTCTTAATTACAAAGTTGTCCAGCTTGTACATGCCGTTACTCAAATTCATGTTGAATGCTTCGGTATGTTTAATAAGACTAGATTCTATGATGTTCCTACTATCAATTGAATTACATGGTAATATTGAGGAGGCATTGGTAAAGATCTTGTAACTAGAATTAAACAACACAAATACAGTGTCAGGACAGGCCAGGAATCCAATGCTCTGTTTGTTCATTTGAGGGATAACAAGCATTGCATTGACTGGGATAATGCCTCCTCAATATTACCATGTAATTCAATTGATAGTAGGAACATCATAGAATCTAGTCTTATTAAACATACCGAAGCATTCAACATGAATTTGAGTAACGGCATGTACAAGCTGGACAACTTTGTAATTAAGAAGATTTGTGATCAGGTGAGAGGGCGGGTCACTGTCCCATCTGACCCAACCACCAACCGTTGTGTGCCATTTAAAGATTAGTAGGGTCATTACCTGACCATTGTGGACCTGGTCTCACCCTCCTCTGTATATATTCATCTTGTTCTGCATTACTCTATCTAGTCTGTACTCACCCCTGAAGATGTGAATTACACGAAAGCGCTTGGGAACTTCGTGTTTTCTTCTTTCCTGGTGGTTATCAGCATATACCTAGATCACGCGCACCTACAGTGATTTACTTGCATATATATATATATATATATATATATATATATATATATATATATATATATATATATATATATATATATATATATATATATATATATAAACGCAACGCAACTCTCAGTACTGTGCACCTCGAACACCTTCAGAGACATGCATGACTATTAAAATTATTACAATTCTTTATGTCACGAACGTAACAAACACACGCTAGGGGGCGCTGCTTCAAAGACGTACAGTACTTCATTAACCAGCTGAGGGGTCAAACACGGCTTGGGCACTCAAGACATCATTACACTCAAGACAACACTACACTCAAGACATCACTACACTCAAGACAACACTACACTCAAGACATCACTACACTCAAGACAACACTACACTCAAGACATCACTACACTCAAGACAATACTACACTCAAGACAAGACTACACTCAAGACAACATTACACTCAAGACATCACTACACTCAAGACAACACTACACTCAAGATATCACTACACTCAAGACAACACTACACTCAAGACAACACTACACTCAAGACATCACTACACTCAAGACAACACTACACTCAAGACAACACTACACTCAAGACATCACTACACTCAAGACAACACTACACTCAAGACAACACTACACTCAAGACATCACTACACTCAAGACATCACTACACTCAAGACAACACTACACTCAAGACATCACTACACTCAAGACATCACTACACTCAAGACAACACTACACTCAAGACAACACTACACTCAAGACATCACTACACTCAAGACAACACTACACTCAAGACATCACTACACTCAAGACAACACTACACTTAAGACAACACTACACTCAAGACAACATTACACTCAAGACAACATTACACTCAAGACATCACTACACTCAAGATATCACTACACTCAAGACAACACTACACTCAAGACAACACTACACTCAAGACAACACTACACTCAAGACATCACTACACTCAAGACAACACTACACTCAAGACAACACTACACTCAAGACATCACTACACTCAAGACAACACTACACTCAAGACAACACTACACTCAAGACATCACTACACTCAAGACAACACTACACTCAAGACATCACTACACTCAAGACATCACTACACTCAAGACAACACTACACTCAAGACAACACTACACTCAAGACATCACTACACTCAAGACAACACTACACTCAAGACATCACTACACTCAAGACAACACTACACTCAAGACAACACTACACTCAAGACAACACTACACTCAAGACATCACTACACTCAAGACAACACTACACTCAAGACATCACTACACTCAAGACAACACTACACTTAAGACAACACTACACTCAAGACAACATTACACTCAAGACAACATTACACTCAAGACATCACTACACTCAAGATATCACTACACTCAAGACAACACTACACTCAAGACAACACTACACTCAAGACAACACTACACTCAAGACATCACTACACTCAAGACAACACTACACTCAAGACAACACTACACTCAAGACATCACTACACTCAAGACAACACTACACTCAAGACAACACTACACTCAAGACATCACTACACTCAAGACAACACTACACTCAAGACATCACTACACTCAAGACATCACTACACTCAAGACAACACTACACTCAAGACAACACTACACTCAAGACATCACTACACTCAAGACAACACTACACTCAAGACATCACTACACTCAAGACAACACTACACTCAAGACAACACTACACTCAAGACAACACTTCACTCAAGACATCATTACACTCAAGAGAACACTACACTCAAGACATCACTACACTCAAGACAACACTACACTCAAGACAACACTTCACTCAAGACAACACTACACTCAAGACATCACTACACTCAAGACATCACTACACTCAAGACAACACTACACTCAAGACATCACTACACTCAAGACATCATTACACTCAAGACAACACTACACTCAAGACATCACTACACTCAAGACAACACTACACTCAAGACATCACTACACTCAAGACATCACTACACTCAAGACATCACTACACTCAAGACATCACTACACTCAAGACATCACTACACTCAAGACAACACTACACTCAAGACAACACTACACTCAAGACATCACTACACTCAAGACAACACTACACTCAAGACAACACTACACTCAAGACATCACTGCACTCAAGACATCACTACACTCAAGACAACACTACACTCAAGACATCACTACACTCAAGACAACACTACACTCAAGACAACACTACACTCAAGACATCACTACACTCAAGACATCACTACACTCAAGACAACACTTCACTCAAGACATCACTACACTCAAGACATCACTACACTCAAGACAACACTTCACTCAAGACAACACTACTCTCAAGACATCACTACACTCAAGATATGATTATTTCACAAAATCAACTTACGCCACAACACTACAGAGACTTCTTAACCAATTTAACCTTATAATAGGCAAAGGAATCCCATGCTTTCTCCTCTTTATGGTAAACACACACACACACACACACACACACACATCTCCAGGAGGTGTGTAACCTTGTTAAGAAGGAACGTGTTAGTGAAGAACAAGAGAACTGTAACCCACATAACAGACCTCAACGAAAAACCACACTAAATTCACCTCACCGGAAGGCACAAATTCCCCTGGTGATGATCTTGGCAGTTCTGTTCTTTTGTTTAGAAATTCATCAACATTAGGGCAAGTCTTCCCCCTGCAGTGAGAATCACGGGAATCGTCGGCTGATAAAATTGGATGTTTTCCACCTCGTTAAGGTACAGTACTGCTTTAGGGGAGGTGATGCACACTTTACTCAGGTACGGCGCCCATCTGTAGTATTACCCACGATTGTGTATTATGAGAGAGAGAGAGAGAGAGAGAGAGAGAGAGAGTTAATATTTACATGTGTGTGTGTGTGTGATTGGGCAGGCAAGAGCATGTCATGTATAATTCTATATTCATCAACGCATTCCAGTGTGTGTGTGTGTGTGTGTGTGTGTGTGTGTGTGTGTGTGTGTGTGTGTGTGTGTGTGTGTGTGTGTGTGTGACTGCAGAGGAACTGAGATCAATACGTTTATGCACATGATGATGCATTTCCAGCCACGCGTGAGTGCATTGAACGTGTGATTTTGTGTCGTGGTGCATTAAAACATTAATAACTCAAGAAGCTGTAAAATATTCATGCACAACTACCAAATGCGCATGAAGGCCAAGCTGCCCAATTCTGTCTTTGTCATCCATTAAGTACGATAACTTAATCCCGAGAGTATGTTGGCAACCTTCGAGTTCGATGTTTTAATCCCTTGAGTTCGATGCCTTGACCCCTTGAGTTCGATGCCTTAACCCCTTGAGTTCGATGCCTTGACCCCTTGAGTTCGATGCCTCAATCCCTTGAGTTCGATGCCTTGACCCCTTGAGTACGATGACTTAAACCCTTTGAATACGAAGATTTTTGATCTTGAGTACGATGGCTTAACTCAAAGAATAGGACTTTACTAACCCCTAGAATATGATGCCTTAACCCCTTGAGTACGATGACAACTTATTGAGTACGATGACAGCCCCTTTTAATGTAGTGACTTAACCCCTTGATTACGATGATTTCACCTCTTGAATTCAATGGCTTAAGCCCCTGAGTACGATAACAACCGCTTGTATACACGGATGATGGCTACAACCCTCTGTAACTATCTCCAGCTATAAATTACAAACAGAACAACAGGAGACAACAATTGAGCTGGACCAATATGAAGCTTCACGAACCACCATGACCATTACTAATATGATACATCGATATAATGTACAGGATATACTCACGTGACTAAGTATACCCTTGACATATTTCCTCAATTTTAGAGAGAATCGTCGTTGCTCATCACCAGCAGGACCGATCGGAAAACGCGAAAGAATATTATCATTGGCTTTTTTTTGGGCATTCTTGGTCACCTTTGTAATTTGCAAATGATGAACTGTAGTTACACTAATTTTAGGTTCTGGATCAAAAGCTACATTCTCGTTCTTGTACAATTTACATTTAAATAATACAAGGCCATTTTTTTAATGCATATGAGGATCCTCGTGTCACCTCCGGCCATAGATCTACTTCACTCAACCATGAAAATGAGAGAAAATAGTTATTTTTTCTTGCGTCGTAGGTGTATAAAGCACGACAATGATAAGGTGGTGCACGGTGGTGTATCACGACGACTCATAACCTCTTCAGGACTTACTCAAGACAGCCAGGTAGGTCACTTGAGGAGAGCTACCTGTATCTACCTATCTAAGTCACTATTTATCTGCCAACGCAGCTTAAGACCAGAGAGAGAGAAACCTGAGTGTTTAATTGATATACTTAGGATAATAACTTAACTCTTAGACCTGATGATAAGACTAAGGTAGGGAGGTGAAAAATGAACGTCAGTACTGGATAAACAAATAGAAAAACAAATAAATATAAAAACACAGCCCAGCGTGAGTTGGCCACCTCGTTCGAGTACAAACTACTTTAATATAACATATTTCAAAAGACCAGAGCATTAACCCCCCCCCCCCCCAGTATGGTTTTGTTTATGTCTGAGGATTTGCATTCAATTCGCCTTTAAATCATTATAATGTATTCGAGTCAATTTGGTAAAGGAATTGTATAGTGTCTTCCTGTCTTGATGGTACGACAAGAGGCAACCATTCCCAAGGTCACATGAGGTCAACTTAGACTGTACAGTGGTTCACAGGAGGTCAACTTGGTATATGCAGAGGTTAAGAAGATGTCAGCTCGAGACGCAATAATTAACAAGATGTTACAAAGATAATGAAGAAGAACAGAAGAAGGAGGAAAAGAGGGAAGGGGAAGAAAGAGAGAAGGAGAAGGAAAAGTAAAAGAGGAAGAATGCAGAGGGTCGGAAAAAGAGAAGGACTTGGATAAAGAGGACGAGAGGGAGAAGAAAGGGGAGGAAGAGGATAAGAGGAAGGGGAAGGGCACGTGGAGTAAGAAAAAGAAAACATGGAGTAGAAAGAATAAAAGAAGAAGAAGAGGTGCACAAAACACAGTGATTACAGAATTAACGCCACTGACAAATTATATTACAGTACAACCCCCTCCCCTCCCCTCCCCTCCACCCGTCCTTCCCCCCTCATCATTGACCCTTCCCCTCACCCATCGCCCCCTCACTTCTCAACAATTATACCTCCCTCTCCTTCTCTCCATATCTCTTCACCATCACACCTCCCCTTCCCTCCCTAACTCCTTAACTATACCTTATTTTTTTCCTCCATCTTCCCTTTCCTTCCCATCCTCCTTCCTCCCACTAACTTCTCCTCCCTCCCACCCCCACTTCCTCCCTCCTTACCTACCCGTCACATCTTCCGGGCTGGTGAGAGAGAGTCCCCTCACCGTATTAAAATCTCCTTTGTGTCTGTGTTTCCCCTCAGAGCGGTTACTTCTTAGGTCTCTCCCCTCACGACGCCCTCCCCCGTGGCTGGGTCGTGTGGTCCTCTCAGTGTACTGCCAGTCATCTTATTTTACTGCTTTTGTATTATTTTGTTATTATTGTCATTATATTATGTTATCATTTATCATATTATTTATATCAATGTTCTTACTGTTATATTGTTAGCATATACCTGTAAGTTGTGTCATTATTATTGTTGTTATCATCATTATTTACTGGTAATAATATTGTAGTTATTAGTATCACTGTTGTTTTTTATATTACTTTTAAATTGTTATTATTATCACAAATTATTAACCCTGTTATCTTATTATCAACATTATGCTAACATTTTATTATTACTCCTATTATTATTGTCATTATTATCGAACTCTAGCTCTTTCTCTGCCAATAGTGGTGTCCCACAGGGTTCTGTTCTTTCACATACTCTCTTCCTTCTTTTTACCAATGATTTACTTCACACTACGACTAATTCTATCCATTCTTACGCTGATGATTCTACTCTTCACTCTTCTTCACATTTTCCCCTTCCCCCTAACTCTCAAACTAGATCTGTTTCTAGAGCTGATATCATTACATCTATCAATGCGGATCTGTGCAGCATCTCTGAATGGGGAGGTAGAAACTTGGTTAAATTCAATTGTAATAAAACTCAGTATTTACCAATTACACTTTCCAAATTAGATAATCTCCCACCAATCACGTTTCATGACGTTATCATTCTGCCAAATTCTAAAATAGATATGCTAGGCCTCACCATTTCCTCTAATAAGTCTTGGAAGCCACACAATCAAAAAACATTGCTAAAGCTGCCTCCCGAAAGCTGGGAATGCTGTACAGATGCCGTAGCTACTTCATTCCTGACCAGTTGCTTTAAGTATATAAAGGATTCATTCATCCTAACTTGGAGTACTACCCTCATATCTGGGTTGGCTCTTCTTCTGTCCCACTGTTAGATAGGGTGGAATCAAAGGCATTTCGTCTTATTTACTCTCCTCCTTTAGTTGATAATTTAATCTTTCTTCCCTTTCTCTTCGCCGCAATGTTGCTTCACTCTCTCTCTATTCCAGGAACTTAACGGGCAATGTTCGGCATCATGTGTATCGCCAGCAAGGCCGTGGGCTCGTAACACACGTCTTGCCCGCGGTGCCCACCGTTTCTCTGTGGATGTCGGTCACACTAGAATAACCCGTTATAGTACCTCCTCCTTTCCTTACACAGCCAAACTGTGAAATACTCTGTCTCCTTCTGTGTTTCCACACTCATACAATCTTTCTCACTTTAAAAAGCTGGTTTTCCGGCATCTTGGTGTAGATTAACATACCCTTTTTCTTTTCAATTTTTAATTTCTTTTTACTCTTATTTTTTCGCCCCCTAGGCTCGTTGTGGGTCGATGACCTGTGCCCGGGTGGGTTATTCCCTCGTAAAAAAAAAATAAAAAAATAAAAAATAAATAAATACAAATACAAATTACCAGACTATAACTAGTACAATTATTACCATCAGTATTATATCTTTATGGTTGTACAATGACGGGTCCATCGATGTCAAATTCCTTTACTGAGGATTTTATTTTTCACTCAGTTTCAACCAAAATCAAGAACAATAAACGCAACTAACACCTTCATGAACCTATTTTTAAGATAAGAATATAATACAAAGATAATAATTTCCCTTTAAGGTAAATAAAAAAAAATACATATGGGAAGTTAAATTGAAATACTGTACAGGTAAATTAGGTCGCTTCTACATCATGTTCTCCACCTGACCTCCACTACCTGCAGGAAGGCCGCCACGTCGTCTATACGCTAGTCCACGCCCACGTGCACTCACTAACCCCGCCTTTACTGTATGTCATCACGCACCTAGGATTATGACGGATGGTAACTGTGACCTTAACACACACACACACACACACTCTCTCTCTCTCTCTCTCTCTCTCTCTCTCTCTCTCTCTCTCTCTCTCTCTCTCTCTCTCCACTAACCACACCCACATCGCTTTTCACCACACCTTATCTCTCTCCAACACCACCACCAAACCCCATCTTTCTCCAACACCAACACCACCATCCATCTCTCCTACAAGACTCTCCGCCACTCTCACCCATTCATTAATACCCTCTTCTTCCCCTCTTATCTCTCATTCCTTACCCCCTCTCATCTTTCTTCTCTTCCATTCTCTATCCCTTTCTCCTCTTCTACCTTCCCAATCCTTTCCTTTTACTCTCCCCTCTTCTTCCTTTCCTAGCCTTCTCCCCCAAACCTTCCCCTCCCTTCTTACATCTCCCTTCCCCTTCCTTTCCCCTCCTTACTTAACCATTATACTACCGTCCCATTCCCCCCCCTTAACTTTTATCTCCCATTATATCGTCATTACATTGAGTTGAAGGTGTCAGAGAGAGAGAGAGAGAGAGAGAGAGAGAGAGAGAGAGAGAGAGAGAGAGAGAGAGAGAGAGAGAGAGAGAGAGATGGATGGGTGTAAGGGTGTTGTAAGTGGTTAAATCAATACACCATTACGACATGACGTCACCATTACCTTACCAGACCCGGGTGAATGAACAAGACAGTAGCCATACATCACAACAACGTGCGTTACTCTGCAGAATTTTACACGTCCGTAAAACAAATGCCTCTCGTGTTATTTAGCTACGTGACCACCTCTGTGAGCGCCAATCTCTAATTGTCTGACACCTGACTGACTCACTAAGTTTCCACCACCTCTGGCCAGTTTACGCCAGGGTTTACTGTACCCTCGGCTCGCTTGTGTCAATCACTAGGCACTAACTATGAACGCAGTTGTATTAATAAAAAAAGCTTTCACTATGACAATATGGTGAGATATACTGTATATTTATGCTAGATAACTAAAAGAAATCCTGAATATAGCTTCAAGGGAACGACCTGTCCAAGGAGGATGATACTGGTACTGTAGACGAGACGAACACAGCGGACGAAGAGACAGAGAGGATGACGATCACAAGAAGGGGAGAGTGAATGGAAGAGGAAGGGGAGGAAGTGGCCAGATGAGTGTCACTGTACGAGGCTGCTGATGGTGATGGATTACTGACTGTCTATGAGGAGAGGCCGGGTACAGTTATTGACTGGTTGATTGACTGACCACCTGACTGACTAACTAACTGGATATATGAGGATGGACTACTGGGTGTAAGGGTGACATGTGTGGATGTAAGTCAAAATTATATAACTCAATCAAAAGCAATATTGTGGGAGCATTAAACTGGCGTCTTAGTCAACGAATGAAACTATATGGTTCTATAAACAAAAAACAAGAGAGTAAGTAATTAAAATGTCTTCATCCTACGTAAAACTCGTGAAAAAAATTAAATTTGTCCTTTGTGGTGAATGAATACATTATGTTAGAACGCTTTCCACTGTCACACATATATAAACTCTGAATCAGGGGACAACACACATTAATCTCTATAATAAAGATGTGTGGAGAATTAATAAATAAATGGTTTTGGTGAAGACAAACGAATAATTAGAAACGTTTTAGTTGCTGATAAGTTAAGATTACGGGAACTTTGTTAGCAGGAAAAGTCATGGTAAATATATCTATGGAATTGTTATGTAAAGTCTCCTTCACTAGTGAGTTTACAGGGACTCGTCAAGTTTTATACAGTGTGGCAGTCCTGTGTTTGTTTACATTCGACAGAAGGAAACTAACAATAGTAAACTTACTATGGAATCAAATTAAAACAATATTAAAACAATATTAAAACAAACACCTCAAAGATAATGATTTGTGAAATGTTTATATGACCAAGCCCCTGTAAACGCACCAGTGAAGGGGACTGTGCATGTTGAAGATGACAGACAAACACAATATGTTAATAGTAAGTATGTAAGTATAGTAAGTATGGAGAATATCAGTTCCTCTATTGACAATCATAGTGGTGCAATTATCATTAAGTAAAATTGGGAATAAATACGCAAGTGATGATGAGCTACAAATCCTTCTACTTCAAATGGTGAAGTCGAGAAGATAAACAAAAAGACACAACATTTAAAGGTGGAAAATATTTAGCACAGCAGAGAGATCCTCCAACACACCACCTAGTGACCTTTAACACCCACCACCACCACCACACAAAATTTCCAGACCAGTGGATGGAGGAGGCCAGTAACCCACCAGCACCAAGTATAAAACATAATTATTGAATAAGTCTTCTCAGGATTGTCCAGGAGGATGCCACCAGGGCCTGCATTACCTGGTCTAATCATCTAATCATCCTCTTTAGATAATTAAATTAAGAAACTGATTAAGATATAATTTGAATAAGAAACGTGGCGAGTCTCTCTTTATTGTTACTACTTGAAAGAAAAAGGTTATTGGTATCAAATGCTTAGTGCATCTGTTTGTGTAAAATAAAATATAATTATATACATAGAAAACGTTTGAGACCGATTCCGATCGACTAGGGGTGGTAAGGTCAGAGGTCACTAGGTGTTGGTGAGGGCATGTCAAGGGCAGAGGTCATTAGGTCTCGGTGAAGGCAGGTCAAGGGCAGAGGTCATTAGGTCTTGGTGAAGGCAGGTCAAGGGCAGAGGTCACTAGGTTAGGGTACGGTCAGAGGTGTGGGTAGGTCAAGGTCAGGGGTAGAGGTCACGAGGTCACGAGGTTTTAGTAAGGGTAGAAATCACCAGGTCTTGGCGAGGTGCAGGTCAATAAATGAAGTATTTTCACTGAGTCGCCATTTTGACCTCTGATCTCCTCTCAGCCAATTAAATATTTCCCACCTCAGCAGCATCACCCCACAAGCTCACCTCCATCATGATCGACATCCAAAAGGTCAAAATCATTAACTTTGACCCATGACCTTGACCTCTGACCGCTCTTGAAACTCATCCACACTGAACATTGTAACGAGGTTGAGAATTCACTTGTCTGGGATCAGGGTGATGTGCTCCAACTATTTTGATCATTGATAACCCAAAATTCAGGCCAATATTTCAGTGGTATTGTTCGTATACGTCCGTCAGAGTCACACGTGTGTTCCGCTTGATAACTTTCATATACTTCAATGGAATGAGTCAGTGTGAGTGAAAGAGTGTATTGTGGCAACTTCTTATCGGGGGGTGTTGTTGGTCTCTCCAAGCTTCTCGTCTTCTGGGTATTTTTTGTGGTAGGGGAGATAGGCCAATCCCATGGGAACTTTGTCCCTTTACCTAAATTTTAATAAATACAAAGCGCAGGAAGTAAATAAACAAGTGTTGATCATCGCTGTCATATCTATTCATTGATGACTTCTAATTGAGGTTATAATTATGACATAGGAAAAGCACACTATGGCAGGGAGTTACACGGGTTGGTAGGCATAGGTTATTTATTTTATCATTATGCATCATTGAAAAGACGTCAGACCGGAGGATGGCAGGAGTAGGCAAACTAATATGGAGAGACGTGATACAGGGCCAAGGTGAACCCCAGACACACACCAGTACCTCTCTTCAACCTCCCGCTGCACCGGTAACGAGGAACAAACTGTAGCCAGGAAGGAAAAGCGAAAACCTGCAGTTGAAGTAAATCAGACTAAATGTTGGAAAAATGGGATAGTGTTCAGTGTAAGTTAAGAGTGAGGGTTGGAGGCGGCCAGCGTTGCTCTACATGTAATAAAACACAGACGGCAGTTAGTGTTGCTAAACTATATCCCGTCGCTACAATAAACTGCTGCCACTACTGCGAGTCCTGCAGCCGCACTAACACCCAAATCATACGTTGTTCTGTTTTACAAATATAATAATGAAAGACTCGAACAGTGTTCCAGGAGGGGTAAATAACCACAGAGTATAGGGTTTAAGGTGCAATCAGACGAGGATATTACTCACAAACAACTGATATTATTTGTTGACACTACACTGAGGAGCACGGCGGGACGTATTTCATCGTCCTGAACACCAACCAACACAGATCATCCTTGGGTTTGTGTCGTTACGATCTATAGTCTTCATATTCTGTGTCGTCATCTGTAAGGATATACTGTAATTTCACAGCGCTTTAAACTCTACAGACACAAGAGGGACATTCACTGCATGGATAAAACACAAGACGAAAATTTACCCCCCAAAAAAATGGCACATAATTTGTTCTGACTAAAATTAATGTACATCATAACACAGACACTTGTGACCTTAGTCTACACTGACAAGTATGACAGGTTTGAAATGACGTGGACTGCAGACACAAGAATTGATGGCCGTAGTTAGTGACAGAATTATACAGTCCGTAGTTTGTTTCCATGAATTACTTCTTATGGTCCTGAACAAAAGTCATCATGGGTGGATAATCAAATACGCCAATGGAACTTGGTCCGTGAACCCGCCCGTGTCGCCTCAGTGTTAATGGTGTTTATAAATGGATCTTCAAAAATATCGTACAGTTTGACCAACTATTGTTGTAATGGAAGAGTGAATAAAACTCAGTAATATTAATTAATTCATTATTCCTTATGGTGTAGCTTTAAAATTCTTACCAAAAATGAGGTTATTATTATTTGTAGTAGTAGTATATTAATAACACCGGTCAACACAATTTTTCTGGCACAAGGTTTTTAAACGGATTTTAAGTAAATTTGGGGTGCAGAATCCAAATATGACTTTGGTTTTTGTCTATCACATCAGGTTTTTGAGATATACCATATTGCACTTTTGCTGGGAAACGTAAACTTTTGGATCAAAATTGACAGTTTAAACATGTATACATAAATTTTTTCAGCATTATAATTTGTATTTTTCTATAACCAAAAATTGTTAATATCAAATTGGAAAGTTAATGCACATATAATATTTAAATGTAACATTGAAGGGTGAAAAAAACAATTAATGTACGGTAGAAATAGTGCAAGTATTAAGATCAAGTTACAGTTACATAAACTTCCTCTTTTTGGCCGATCTCTTATGTACAGCTTCTGGAATGTCTCTCATCAAACTCCAATAGTCCGCCATCATGTTCGAGTCCCATCGACCTTGGTAACGTTCTTCCATTACTTTAATGTCTTGATGAAAGCGCTCCCCTTGCTCCTCGCTCACTTCTCCCAGATTTTCTGGAAACTCGTCCAAGTGACTGTGTAAGTAGTGAACCTTGATACTCATTCTGCATCCAAGTGCTTGTAAACTCAAGAGCAGCTCTTCCACAATTTCTTGATAGTTGTCCGCTTTCTTGTTCCCTAAGAAGTTCCGCACCACATTAGAGAAAGCATTCCAAGTTCTTGCCTGTGCCTCAGTCATTGTTGCAAGGAAGTGTGGATCTCTGAGTAGTGTTCTTATTTGAGGTCCATCAAAAATCCCTGCCTTTTTCTTCTCGTCGCTAAGACTTGGAAAGGTTGAGCATATATATCTGAAACACTCTCCACTATGATCAAGAGCCTTGACGAATTGCTTCATGATACCAAGTTTTATGTGCAGAGGAGGAAGGACAATGTTTTTCCTGTCAACCAGAGGATCGTTAATGATATTCTTGTCACCAGGCGTCAAACTATGTCTTGGTGGCCAATTCTTTTTCACCCAATGGTCTGCTGTAGCCCTGCTGTCCCAGTAGCACAGAAAACAGGGGTATTTTGTGTACCCTCCTTGCTGGCCCAATAGAAAGTTTACCATTTTCAAGTCCACACAAATTAACCATTCATGAGCATGGTATTGCAACCTCTCTAGAACAGTCTTAATGTTTTCATACTCTTCTTTAATTTGTACAGAATGTCCGATTGGAATTGAACCATACTTGTTTCCGTTATGAAGAAGAACACATTTCAAGCTCCTTTTAGAACTGTCAATAAAAAGTCTCCAATCCTTACTATCATATGCTGGTAGTCCCATGGAGAGAAGAAGTCCTTCTACATCATTACAAAAAACAAGCTGGTCATATGAATGAAAGTACTTCCGTAGTTGCTCTTCTCTGTTGCGATAAAAGGAGACACTCGTGCCAGGTTTTAAGAGTCGTTTCTCTTGAAGCCTGGAAGCTAACAATTCAGCAGACTGTTTTGACAAATTTAGATCTCTGACCAGATCATTCAATTCTGACTGAGTAAACAACGTTGGCTTTTCACAATCTTCACCAGATGGCTTGAAAAGATCAGTCTCTTCATCTTCATCAGTAGAAACAGGTGAATTCCGGTCTATATCCTCAATCTCTGGTAGCTCAGTAAATTCTGGCACGTTACGTGATGGAGCAAATCTGAGATCAGATTTGGATTCAGCACCTTAAAGTTAGTAAAAAACAGTTAAAAGGTTTCATGCCAGAAAAAAAAATATTTTTTTGTAGACCAGTGTAATAATTACATTGCCGACAGTAGCTCACCCACGCCATGCACAGGGAACATACGTGTGTGTGTGTGTGTGTGTGTGTGTGCGTGTGTGTGTGTGTGTGTGTGTGTAAGGAACAGTTTTACACACATGCTGACGAACCTAAACATCACATAACCAGTTGAGGATGTGAAACACGATTAGATAAGATCAGAAGGCTTACAATATAAACATTAACATGACGTCTTATCGGTAAAAAGCTATTTTAACATTGATATTTACCTTATAAGTATCGCCTTTGTTTCAAGATATTTTTTAGTCTACGTACACAAACCTGGACGGGTATTTAATCTCGGAAATAAAGAAAATAAATGCTAAGAAATAAATGTTTAATGTAGTAAAGAATTTTTTATAATCAAAATATCAGTAGGGAATACCACACTTAAAACAAATAACAATGTTTCTTTACCAGTATGTACACTAACGAGGGTGACCAAGACTTTATCACTGGCAGGGTTAAGACACAGTTTCTCACGACCTAAAATGATTTTCAGTCGAGTCAGGGAAGAGCAAAAGTTGTAAAGGAATTCATATTTCTGTGAGAAACTGTAATGTCTTTCTCAGTTGTTATAAAAATAATATTTCGAGTATTAAATCTTATCAGGACAGTTTTATGCCTTCAATATATTAATCAGAAAATAATACTTGAATGGACTTAGACTAAAAGGAATTATAAAAAAAAATACAGTATATAAATCAATGAGTAAATGCAAATTAGGTGAGCATCAGTTTGTTCTAGCAGGAAGGACATACATCTAGTAGGTCAAACGTCTAAAAGAAACAGCTAGTGATAAATCCTGAAACAAACAAACAAACAGACAGACAGACAGACAACTACCCCTTAAACTTCTATTCGGGTTCACTGTTTTAGCACCATTATGTATGTTTGACAAACACCTCAATATACTACTCAATAACCCTTCGTTCACAGCAGGACCAGAGGCTATCTGTCTGACCTTTTCATATGCAGATGGTAAGAGTTGTGACAAACTTGCCTGCCGGCTTCCACGCCCCTAGACAAATGAGTCTTTAATGGTCAGAGATGAGAGAACACATCTCTCTCTCTCTCGGGAGCTCATAACTATGTTTCCTCTAAATAACTATATACTGTATCTGTAAATGTATATAATATATCGTAAAGTGTTACAACAAATAAAAACAAAATACTCAATAACGTGTTTCAAAAAAATCCCGATTATTATGAAAGACAATAACACCGTTTGTGCTTTAGATTATTCTGGCGTTGGAGAATACCATCCCCACGATTTCATCATGAACCCTTGTACCATCCTTACCACACCAACGTTATTTTATAATCATCATCATCATCATCATCTCTCTTGGTGTTCATTAGCAATTTTCCATCATCTTTCTCACCCCATTACCTTTCTTCTTCTTCTTCACACCATCAACATCACCTTAATCCATCTCTCTCTCTCTCTGCTTCATCATCGTCTTACTGTCATACATCTTTTCATCTCCTCTATTATACTTCTCGAATCCCCGACTTCTGTATACTTTATCGTGTTGTATAGTCCAGTTGCTTAAGGCTCATTTTGGGGTTAATCATACACTTATTAATACAAGTATGAGACTTGGAATACAGTTACTATGACACACAATGGTCAGTTTGAGCATTGTGCCCCAACCGGATTGGGGTGTGAACAGCTGTGGCGGCCATTTTTCAAAATGGCCGCTTTGCCCAAACGTAATCCCATGACCCTCCACCCATGACCCTATTTCCTTCCCCCAAGTTTCCATAGCCCGTACTTCAGCGTGTTCCGTCTAGCGGTTCCAATAACTGGTGTCCTTCTAGCGCCGTAAATCGCCATAATCCTTAAGGGAATAATTCTCAGTTCATCCTGGGCTACACCTCCTCCCCACACATTCTGTCTGTCTCTCTCGTTCTGTTTCTCTCTCACGCTCTCTATCTATCTCTTATTTTGTCATTCTGTTTTTATCTCCCTATCTCATTCAGTTTTATCTATCTGTTTAGGTCTGTCTGTTCGTCTGTCAATGTGTCTCGATGTTTGTATGTTTATGTTACTCCATGTTTCCCTTGTCACTGGTTATTTTGACCATATCAGTCAAGGGAAAATAAGAATATGTCCGTAGGCGTCCACTTTAGGATTGATTTAGTCAGTAATACATACGTGTGTGTTTGTGTGTCGGTAATATATATATATATATATATATATATATATATATATATATATATATATATATATATATATATATATATTTCATTAGCCCAATAAAGCACGCGGACTTCTACATACAATCAACACCTCAACCCGTGTTTCGAAGCCGGATTTGGTAAAACGTTACTCTGACCACCTAAGTGGTGCGGGTGGTCCCCATTAGAGGTTCACGGCGCCATAAGCTCGTTGAACAGGCTTTGTGTGAAATATAACAAAGTCTAGGACTGCTTTTAGCATCCTGGTGGTCCAGCGGTTAGCGTTCCCCGGTCACAGTCATAGGCTTGTGGGCCGTGGGTTCGAATCCTGGCGGGTTGAGGTGTTGATTGTATGTAGAAGTCCGCGTGCTTTATTGGGCTAATGAAATATATATGGATCCTCGTGTTTCGAAGCCGGATTTGGTAAAACGTTACTCTGACCACCTAAGTGGTGCGGGTGGTCCCCATTAGAGGTTCACGGCGCCATAAGCTCGTTGAACAGGCTTTGTGTGAAATATAACAAAGTCTAGGACTGCTTTTAGCATCCTGGTGGTCCAGCGGTTAGCGTTCCCCGGTCACAGTCATAGGCTTGTGGGCCGTGGGTTCGAATCCTGGCGGGTTGAGGTGTTGATTGTATATATATATATATATATATACAAGTAAATTACGTACAGGTTTACAGTTCAGCAGAGGGTACATAACCAGTGTATATGTGAACGCAACGAAACGCATTAATACTAATTTTTATTTGGACCATACTTAGGTGAATTTAAATGTACACAGAGCAACTTAAACAGGCATTAATGTTTATATACAGATATTAATGATACTAAAGATGACAGCTAGTTAAGCCTCACTAACCTTCAGGAGCTCTCACACAATGTCTCCCTCCACCACAGACCCACG
This sequence comes from Homarus gammarus, assembly GCA_958450375.1. Classification (NCBI taxonomy): domain Eukaryota; kingdom Metazoa; phylum Arthropoda; class Malacostraca; order Decapoda; family Nephropidae; genus Homarus; species Homarus gammarus. The sequence continues at coordinate 1,435,150 of CAUDMG010004094.1, forward strand.
ACTGTCAACTGTTTTTGGGGACATTAGTCATTTCTGATGCTTGCTGCTGCTGCATATGTATATGTATGTGAGAGAGAGAGAGAGAGAGAGAGAGAGAGAGAGAGAGAGAGAGAGAGAGAGAGAGAGAGAGAGAGAGAGTATAACGCACTACAACTTTCTCCACTAAAGTGACCGCTAAGTCAGGCTGGCTGCTGTGTGACTCACCGACATGAGCACTATAATATACTGTACATACTGCCTCTGACACGGTGGACGGCAGTTAAAGTCTCGTTGGAGGGGGCTAAGTATGTTTTATGGAGGTGTGTGCTCGTGTAAATACTTCCTGTATATGTAGGGGAACGGGCGACATATTTTATATCTATACATACACGAATTGACAGAGTTTTGCAACGCATGATGTTATCGACAAATACAATGGACAAAATTCTCCCTCAACTAGGCAATACCAAACGACCGTGCACAATATATATATATATATTTTTCTATCTAGTTCTCGTATAACTGAATTCTTGTGTGGATTACCAAGTTACAAGACTATGATTGTGTGAGGCGTACTCGTGAAGGCGTAGAAAAGTATGCAGATTATGCAAGAAAGAATGCGTCAAGCAGTATAACGAACTCTGACAACATGCAAAGTCTTACACACACACACACACACACACACACACACACACACACACACAGGAAACCCAAAACAAAAGCTGATATATTAGAGCAAAAACTCATAATATTATGATGCTACAGTACTAGTGTATCATTCTTACCAAATATATAAATGAATATTAAAATAAATGATGTAAGGTGTGACCAACAAGCGCAGCAGCAGCCTGTGGAAGCTTATCGTTCTGGCCAAGCATCTGGAGTGGGTTATACAGAGTAATTTCGACGATACGGGACTTTCACAGTAGAACATGTCCTTAGCAAATATGAACGTCCTATCCCTCATACGTCATCAAGAACAGGGATAAACATGCATGTTGATGGTATAATGTATTAATGTACAGCGCTTTAACACGTAAGGTATTTAACCGGGTATTGTAAGTTAGTAAACAAACTATTAATCAACAGTTATAAGGAATGGGGTACGGTATATCAGTGAGCTGCTTCACTGTTTATTGCGTGGTAACTTCTCTGTACTTAGAACAATAACAAAAAAATGTATTAACAACCTGATAGCGGTTTCAAGCCTCCAGTACCCAGCAACAGTACAGTCCTACCACAACAAGCCGCTTCTCACACTGACGTCTGATATTTCTCGAGAGTATATGTGGTCAATCAAACAAACTAACAAACAAACAAACAATAAAAAACAAGCAAATACGCAAACAAACAATTAAATAAATAAATAAATAAATAAATAAATAAATAGTGTAAAAATAATTACGTATTTACATCGTGCGTAAAGAATGACCAAAACACAAAAAAAAAATGAAATAAATCCCACATATATTTTCCCATAAGAGTTAACTACATCCATATGGTGTATTAAACAATATTAACTGAGTGTCGTGTGTAACTAAATAAATATCTATGGCGGATGTGGAAAAAAAGTGAACGATTTTTAACCAAATGGAAAGTCTTGGAGGAAGTTGATGAAGACCTGGAGTAGGAGAGGAGGAGGGGGTAGAAGAAAGAGGAGGAGGAGGAAGAAGAGAAGAAGAAGGAGGAGGAGGGAGGAGGACGTGAAGGAGGAGGAGGAGCCCCTGAGACACGTGCCGGATACTGCCAACAATGAGCCACATCCCACTGGACCTACCCGGGGCCCTCTCCACCCCCACCAAACATTATTCTCTCATTCCAACATGGAAATTTTCTTGTATTCACCGATATCTTAAAGTCCCCAGAAAGAATATAAGTTGACTATCTCCCCTAAGAAAACACATCAGTATAAATTGGTGATTTTAGGGGTAGGGGAGGGGTGTGCTGTGGTATGTTGGCTATTAATAGTTTGTATCAAGGAAGGGGAAAATATTTACGTCTTCAATAACGCATATATACAATGTTAGTTTTTCTTATACATTAGATTTTCTCCTGCTAAGAGTGATTTACCTTCACCTATACATTAGTTATGAGTTAGTTTACAGATCTTTTACCTATACGGTACTCCAGTGTGTGGTAGTAGTGTGGTACCTTCTACAAGACACAAGGAAAGTGGTCGTAAACTGTCATCAGTTGTCTTTATAAAGTGACAAAGTTCGTATAAAGGCTTAAATATGTAGACAGCATTACCTCAGTATTAAATGACCCGGTGGTGGGTCACATCACAGGACTAACTCCCACAATGACTTATTTCTCGAAATATAGAGAAAAGTTACTGGAATGACAGACAGACACAAGTATTACAACACCTGTGCCCCAACAGTCCTGTCCTCGGTGGGGCTCGTGTATCAACCAAAATTTAAGAGTCTTTTAGCTTTCTATTGTTAACGACTGTTGAATGTATTAACTGAGACTAAGCGCTTAAAGACCTTGTTGTTGAGGCGCAGTAATACATCATAATAATATACGATAACATCAACTCATACAAGTTCAGAAATAAAAAATTCGGGATTTGTGCTTACCCCGTTCATTACTGGACTACACTTTTAATATTTTAGTTGGCTAACGCCCAAAGGGTAAAGCCCTGGTCGTTGTAGATCCTCAGTACATTAAAGTAACACAAACAAACTTAATACCAAGCTTTCCATTCGAAAATAAATAAAGGGATAAGTAGATAATTACAACGGCGGAGAAGTAATTTCTTCAATAACTATTTAACATTGTCAGTTTTAATAATGTCTAACAATACCAATCTTAATGAGAATGTTATAACACAGTGCCGACAAGGTCACGGTAAACCTCTTTAGTACTGTATACATTACCGGGTACGTGCTTGTGTGTACGTAGCAGTGTACATCGGTGTGTATGTGTAATTAATGTGCCTTTTTTGCAGGTATGCATGGGTAGGGGATTTTATTTGCATGTCAGTTTGTGCATGTGTGATAACACAATTACTGTGAGTTTGTGAGCATAAACTGTGTCACACACACACACACACACACACACACACACACACACACACACTAGTTGTTGTCAGGTGAGCCTCCTCTTACACCTATAAAAAAATGTGGGGCAGGGGATACCAAAGGCTGGCGAGTGGTCGGGAGGAGGGAGAGTAGGGAAGAGGAGGAGTGAGTGAAGGGAGGTGAAGGGAAAGTGAGGGGAGGGAGGGGGGGGGAGGAGGAGGACTGAGAGGCAGTGAAGGGGAAGAGGAGGGAGATAGAGGGGGGGGGGGAGGATGAGGAGTGAGGGAAGTCTGGAAGGAGGACGAGAAGTGAGGTTATTGAAAGGAGTGAGGGTAAGGGGAGAGGTGAGGTAGGAGGAGTTACAAAGTGAGGGGGCGTGTCTCAGTCAATGAACGACTGAGACACACGATGGAGGTGTTGACGGTAGTGTGAGGTGTTGACGGTAGTGTGTGTTGTTGACGGAAGTGTGAGGTGTTGACGGTAGTGTGAGGTGTTGACGGTAGTGTGTGGTGTTGACGGTTGTGTGCGGTGTTGACGGTAGTGTGTGGTGTTGACGGAAGTGTGAGGTGTTGACGGTAGTGTGAGGTGTTGACGGTAGTGTGTGGTGTTGACGGTAGTGTGCGGTGTTGACGGTAGTGTGTGGTGTTGACGGAAGTGTGAGGTGTTGACGGTAGTGTGAGGTGTTGACGGTAGTGTGCTGTGTTGACGGTAGTGTGTGCTGTTGACGGAAGTGTGTGGTGTTGACGGAAGTGTGAGGTGTTGACGGTAGTGTGCGGTGTTGACGGTAGTGTGCGGTGTTGACGGAAGTGTGAGGTGTTAACGGTAGTGTGAGGTGTTGACGGTAGTGTGTGGTGTTGACGGAAGTGTGTGGTGTTGACGGAAGTGTGAGGTGTTAACGGTAGTGTGAGGTGTTGACGGAAGTGTGAGGTGTTGACGGAAGTGTGAGGTGTTGACGGTAGTGTGAGGTGTTGACGGTAGTGTGTGGTGTTGACGGTAGTGTGCGGTGTTGACGGTAGTGTGTGGTGTTGACGGAAGTGTGAGGTGTTGACGGTAGTGTGAGGTGTTGACGGTAGTGTGCTGTGTTGACGGTAGTGTGTGCTGTTGACGGAAGTGTGTGGTGTTGACGGAAGTGTGAGGTGTTGACGGTAGTGTGCGGTGTTGACGGTAGTGTGCGGTGTTGACGGAAGTGTGAGGTGTTAACGGTAGTGTGAGGTGTTGACGGTAGTGTGTGGTGTTGACGGAAGTGTGTGGTGTTGGCGGTAGTGTACGGTGTTGACGATAGTGTGTGGTGTTGACGGAAGTGTGAGGTGTTGACGGTAGTGTGAGGTGTTGACGGTAGTGTGTGGTGTTGACGGAAGTGTGAGGTGTTGACGGTAGTGTGAGGTGTTAACGGTAGTGTGAGGTGTTGACGGTAGTGTGAGGTGTTGACGGTAGTGTGTGGTGTTGGCGGTAGTGTGAGGTGTTGACGGAAGTGTGAGGTGTTGACGGTAGTGTGTGGTGCTGACGGCAGTGTGAGGTGTTGACGGTAGTGTGAGGTGTTGACGGTAGTGTGTGGTGTTGACGGTAGTGTGAGGTGTTGACGGTATTGTGTGGTGTTGACGGTAGTGTGTGGTGTTGACAGTAGTGTGTGGTGTTGACGGTAGTGTGTGGTGTTGACGGTAGTGTGTGGCGTTGACGGTAATGTGTGGTGTTGACGGTAGTGTGTGGTGTTGACGGTAATGTGTGGTGTTGACGGTAATGTGTGGTGTTGACGGTAGTGTGTGGTGTTGACGGTAGTGTGTGGTGCTGACGGCAGTGTGAGGTGTTGACGGTAGTGTGAGGTGTTGACGGTAGTGTGTGGTGCTGACGGAAGTGTGAGGTGTTGACGGCAGTGTGTGGTGTTGACAGTAGTGTGTGGTGTTGACGGTAATGTGTGGTGTTGACGGTAAGTGTGTGGTGTTGACAGTAGTGTGTGGTGTTGACGGTAGTGTGTGGTGTTGACGGTAATGCGTGGTATAGAAGATTCACTGTACATTAATAAAGCTATGAGGGAAAAGTATTTAGTCTGTTTCCATTTTCTGTTTCAACAATTTCCTTCCACTGTTTATACATTTCCTACATCTCTCTCTCTCTCTTATCATTTCCCTTTATTTTAGTGTCTCTGTTTCTCATAATTTATCTTACGGAGAATTGGGAGAAGAAGGAAGATAATACGTACATAGGATAGAGTGATAAAGAGGTAAAAATAAACATAAAATATTTTCACATAGATAAATCCTCAGACTCTACTCCTTAAAATTAATCTTGTCTTAACGGTGTCTTGCAGGAGTTGGCTGTGTGGTGGTGGTGGTGAAGTGATTGTGGTAAGTGGGTGAGTCGACGGGGGCGTGAAATAAGTGGCTGTAGCAACAACAGTCATCATGGAAGTTTTACAGTGTGTCTATGTCTTTTATATAAGGTAGTGGTGTGGTGTGGTGGTGGTGTGGTGTGGTGTGGTGTGGTGTGGTGCAAGACAAGTGTAGAGTGCGTCAGCAAGGTAGAAATTTACACGCATACTTTTTCATATCCACAACTAACATACACAGCATATCAAGTGAATCTTAACATCCACATTGCAAACTTTTTAAATGAATTCACAGCGTATGTTAAGTCGTGAGGAAAAACTACAAAATTCCTCTTCTAATTTGCAGTAACATCTATTTTTTAAGTGCAGTATTTAATTTACAGTAGCGTTAATTATAACCCAAGCAAAATAATAAATCATGAGATGAAAAGATTTAATGAAGAAAGATATACCAACGACACAATAAACTTGTCAGTGGGTGAGCCATTACTCACTAATAAAAGTTTCTTAACACACACACACCCCCGTTGAAACTTTATCTAACCTAAGTTGAGGAACGACACCACCATCTGTGTGCGTAGACAATCATTTCGAAGACTTCCTCCAGTAGCAGTTTGCAGTATAAGGAGTGTCAAGAGTCTTTTTGTTCATGACTGTACACTAAATGGGGTCCTTAAGTCTCACGTTTAGTCAACACCCAAGACTCCCTCCATCCGTCAAGGCTGGGGTGTGTTTTGGACCCCTCTGCTGCCGACACGAGCTACTTCATCCTCGATACAGAATATAGCGGAAGATTCATGTAGTCCATCAAGATCTGTATACAACTACGGGACGGAACACCATGCATTCATCCCGGAGATTCATGACTTTCCTCCACACTCACTGACAAACTGCCTTCTTCCCCAGTATTTTCTAATTCTTCCTTCCTTCCTCCTTCTCTTCCTCCTCTTTATTAGTTTCCTACGTAGACGTTCCAGACCAAATCTTCCTCATATACTTGTCTTCCTTCCTTCCTTCCTTCCTTCCTTCCTTCCTTCCTTCCTTTCTCCCTTCCTTCATCTTGAGTGGCTCATTATCAAGAAGCCTCCTAGTACACTTCTCTTCCTTCTGTCTCCTACCCAGGCGTCCTTGACCAATCCTTACTTATACTTCCTTCCTTCCTTCCTTCCTTCTACCTCGCCTTCTACTTTTAAGACATCCCTCATCAATCTCATCTCATACATCGCTATCACAGACACCAATCATTTCCAAACATATCTGGACCACCTGAAAATTCAACCCTCTCAGCTTATTTCACCTCATAATTAACCATCATAACTGGGTAGTTCGGTTAGGTTAGGTTAGGTTAGGTTAGGTTGGGTTAGGTTAGGTTGGTCCCCCTAATAAACAGAAGGTTACAGAAAACACTATAAGAGTGACGGTGAGGTACAACAACATAACACTCCGGTGGGCTCCTTCGACCGCTCCTAAGTGACCTGACATGACCTGGAGACCTAAAATATTGAACGTTTCCTACACAATCTCGACGATACAAAGGAGACAAGGAGAAGGAAATTATAATCTCATTAGGGTTGTCCTGAAGGTGGTGGTGGTGGGGGGAGGTTCACTGAGGTTGTCGAAAAGGTTGGGGGAGGGGGTGTTTCTCCTGAGGGTCTCAACTGAAGGTTTACCTAGGGAGGGGGTTCTCCTAATGGGTCAATTGGTATTATCCTGGGGGGTCTCTCGTAACACTGGGGACGGTCGTGGTTGGATAAAGGAAAAGGATGAGAATATTTTACAGAGACAAAATAGGACAGAAAAAAAAGGAGGATAAATAGAGAAAAGGGAAGACAATGATTACGAACACTTACTAGAATAATTACTAAGAATGCAAGAAATAAAAATAAGGGGGGAAGGAGTAAAGAAAATGGAGAACGAGGAGGAAGAAGAGGTAGGGGAGGAGGATTTTGGGAGATGGAGAATGGTTAATAAGGAGGGAGGATATTGATGGTGAAGATAAGGAAGGAGAACGGGGTGGAGGAAGAGACGAAAAATAAACAAATAATGAATTGGGGAAGAAGGCGACCAAATGTGGAAGTAAAAGAAAACAGATAAGTGAAAGAGACACACATAGAGGTTGATGCTAAGTATGGCATGGTTTATCATACATACATGCATACATACTGTACATACATATATACATACATACAAACATACATACTGTACATACATACATACTGTACATACATATATACATACATACTGTACATACATACATACATACATACATACATACATACTGTACATACATACATACTGTACATACATACTGTACATACATACATACATACATACAAACATACATACTGTACATACATACATACTGTACATACATACTTACATACATATATACATACATACATACTATACATACATACATACATACATACAAACATACATACTGTACATACATATATACTGTACATACATACATACATACATACATACGTACATACACACATACATACATACACATATACATAACTAGCTGTTATGCGTGTGTATTTGTGTGGGTATGCAGGGGCACTAAGACTTACGTTTTAGATCAATCATAAATAAGGAAGTGTGAGGCTGCACCAATCATAAATGAGGAAGTGTGATGCTGCACCAATCATAAATGAGGAAGTGTGATGCTTCACCAATCATAAATGAGGAAGTGTGAGGCTGCACCAATCATAAATGAGGAAGTGTGATGCTGCACCAATCATAAATGAGGAAGTGTGAGGCTGCACCAATCATAAATGAGGAAGTGTGATGCTTCACCAATCATAAATGAGGAAGTGTGAGGCTGCACCAATCATAAATGAGGAAGTGTGATGCTGCACCAATCATAAATGAGGAAGTGTGAGGCTGCACCAATCATAAATGAGGAAGTGTGATGCTGCACCAATCATAAATGAGGAAGTGTGATGCTTCACCAATCATAAATAAGGAAGTGTGATGCTGCACCAATCATAAATAAGGAAGTGTGATGCTTCACCAATCATAAATAAGGAAGTGTGATGCTGCACCAATCATAAATGAGGAAGTGTGATGCTGCACCAATCATAAATGAGGAAGTGTGATGCTGCACCAATCATAAATGAGGAAGTGTGATGCTTCACCAATCATAAATGAGGAAGTGTGAGGCTGCACCAATCATAAATGAGGAGGTATGAGGCTGCACCAATCATATATGAGGAGGTGTGATGCTTCACCAATCATAAATGAGGAAGTGTGATGCTGCACCAATCATAAATGAGGAGGTATGAGGCTGCACCAATCATAAATGAGGAAGTGTGAGGCTGCACCAATCATAAATGAGGAGGTATGAGGCTGCACCAATCATAAATGAGGAGGTTGAAAGAAGTAATTCATCACTGGCAGGATCCTGACCAGCCACCGTGTCATCACTCATCACCTGCTCATCACTCACAGACATCCACTGGTGAGAGGGAGGAGTGGGGAGGAAAGGAAAAAGAAGAGTAGGAATAGAGAGGGAGGAGTAGTATGGAGGGGTAGGGAGCAGTAGGGAGGGAGAGCGATGAGGAGTGAGGAAGGAGAGGAAGGAGCAGTATAGGAGATGGTGAAGGAGTGGGGAGGGAGGAGAAGTTAATCATATATACTTCACGCTGTATAATTAATTCCATGTCAATATGTTTCACCAAAAGGCTCACTGTGAGGGCAACAGCTCCTCAGAGGGTCAGCCATACCTTTACTATTACGAATACAAATTTATACCTGTAATTTTCTGGCTAAATAAACTACTTTGAGGTTAAGTAAGATAACCTGGTGGCATGAAGTCTTAATGATACTTACACTAGCGATCCACCACACCTGTATGTCACAACCTGTCGACACACCAGGTGGAACGAGGTCTTGTTGATGCCTACATTAACGATCCACCACACCTGTCTGTCTAGTAGTGTGATTTAGACTCTACAGATTACCCCACACACACTTACCTGTAAGAGAGAAAAACAATTAGTTACCTGATAAAAGAGAGAGAGAGAGAATATATATATATATACATAAATTCATCCTTAACTCTATTAACTATTTAGAACAAGACACAAGAGGTTGATAAATTACCCTTAATACACTCACAACTTCTCATAAGGAGAGGAACACTAGGAAGGAACATCTCCTCCATCAAACACGGATCATATCAACACCTCTCACGCCTGATAAATAATAAATATTACATGAGTAAATATAAACCTTTTTAAATTGGTTTTGCACTCCGATATGATGTATTATTTATTAAAAAAAAATAGCGTATGTAAGCAATATGTGTATAAAATCGTTGCTGTGTGTGTGTGTGTGTGTGTGTGTGTGTGTGTGTGTGTGTGTGTGTGTGTGTGTGAAAAGTGTGTGTAAAGTGTAAATTATCGTACATACAAAATACTACTTAATTAGACCCCACCCTCCTCCGCCCCCACATAGTGTTCTCTCTATACTGTATTAAGTTTACCTGTCATCCTCTTTATAATTAATAATTCATTACTGGTGACTGATAACGCACACGGCCACTAATCCTCTCCCTCTCTCTCCTTCCTCTCATCTTGACCGCCACTTATCCTCTTTTTTCCTTACTGCCACTCTATACTTCCCCCTTTACATTATACAGTCTCTCTCTCTCTCTCTCTCTCTCTCTCTCTCTCTCTCTCTCATAGCTCCTCCCCTCTCCCACACGATTCTTCCCCTCCCCTCTCCCCATAATCCCTTCCCTCCTCCTCCTCTCCCATGATCCCCTCCCGTCCCTCCCTTCACCCCCATGATTCCTCTCCTCCTCTACCCTCTCCCCCGACGATTCCACCCCACCCTTCTTATCTATGATTCCTCCCCACCCTCTTCCCCACGATTCCCTCCCTTCCCTCCTTTCTCTTCGATCTTCACATAATTCCTCTCCACCCTTCGTCCTTATGATTCCTCCTCACACTCTCTCCCCCACGATTCCTTCCTCCCTTCTGCCCCATGAATCCTCTCCACCCCTCTACCCCATGATTCTTCCCCACCCCTCTACCCCATGAATCCTCTCCACCCCTCTACCCCACCCCACCCCCCCCCCCTCTATCGATCGTCTGCCTTACACACAACACAGTTTACGTGGCTGGCGGGGTAGCATTGTTGGACCTTGATTGGTTGTTAAGGTTTAGTAAAATTGCTCCTTTTGTCAGACGAGTCAACCGAGGCGGGGGAACCAGATGGTGGTCTTTGATGCGTATCTGCGTACCTCATACCCTAATGCCCTGACTCGTATTTGCGTACCGTATACTCTAATGCCCTGACTCGTTTTTGCGTACCTCATACTATTATGCCCTGACTCGTTTCTGCGTATCCCACTAACTAAACGCCCTGAAAAAATTTGCGTACGTCGTACTCTACGCAAGTACAGTACGCCTGGATACATAATAGCGTCTCTAAACGAAGTCGTATGAACATAAACAGCACAGATGTAACTCATATACGCCTTAATGCATCGTACTACTGTAGTGTGGTGTGATGCTTCACATACACGCTGACATCAAAACACAACTATTAATTACTATAGTTGATGTAATGTCCATCGGATTCAATTACTTCCTCACCTCCCTCCTTTCCAGGTAAAGGGACAATGACCTGAACCACGGTTCTGATCTTCAGCTCTGTACTCACACACACATGACGGCTGGGTAGGTCAAGTCTCCCCTGCATTTCCTGAACCCTTAATTATGTGACACCTAGAGCGTTCTACCGTCCCTGAACCCCCCTCCCCATTGTGGCATATCAGTCACTTTACTAGTGCTCTCTCTCTCTCTCTCTCTCTCTCTCTCTCTCTCATATATACACACACAAGACACATACAAACACAAACCACATATTAATACACCACACACACAAACAAACCACAATAGCAACATACGAGTACAATGAACGTTCGACAACAAATACACCATTTACAAACACAACAACTCTATAACAAGTCAATGGTGCTAAACTCACCAAGATAAAATCCCAAACGAACCTTAACTATCTAACAAGCTGCCATTCTACACGTGTGGTCCTAGGAATCCTACGGTAATCAGCTAGTGCACTGTGGACAAAGGCAGCTTGACAATAGATACTGTGTAGCGGTCGGTGGCATTGTGTGGTAGGGGTGCAGTGTTGTGTGGTGGGGGTGTTGTGTGGTGGGGGTGTTGTGCGTGGTGGGGGTGTTGCGTGGTGGGGGTGTTGTGTAGTGGGGGTGTTGTGTGGTGTGGTGGGGGTGTTGTGTGGTGGGGGTGTTGTGTGGTGTGGTGGGGGTGTTGTGTGGTGTGGTGGGGGTGTTGTGTGGTGGCGTTGTGGTATAGACAAACTGCCACCAATTTTATTGATCAATACGTCTCTTGAAAAGGGCAGGACTCGTGTTGTGTCGTGCCGCGAATCCTTGTTATATACACTGTATCAATAGTGGTCACTATCCCCATCACCCACAAATATACAACTACACACACACACACACACACACCGTAAGTACCCTCTACACCCCATAAAGGTAATCAAAACACGCAGAAGGGCTCGAGTTATGGCGGAAGCAATCATGATTATTTATGACTTCGTTTTCCGGGAAGTTAGTAAACCAGTAGACGCAGGAAGTCCAAATGGATGATCCCTGCCGGTGCCGCTTTGTCCCCGGTCCAGCCAGACGCGTGTTCTTGGGGTTGTAAACATTTTCGAGATGGGCAGCAGGCTACTATGCATCGACATCTGTGGCCACTATAAACTACGTTGATAGAGAAGAAAGAACGGTGATATTCAAGGGAGGAAGGGGGGGGGGGGGGGAAGGAGGAAGGGAGGGAAAGGGAGTTTAAATTTTGTGAGCCGTGAGATTGTGTGTGTGTGTGTGTGTGTGTGTGTGTGTGTGTGTGTGTGATTTTCTGTTGTGGTTTGATGAGATGGTTGTAAGTTGTATAGGATTATCAATACAACAACCTTACATCTGTTCTGTTTTGTTTTGTTTTATTTTCACTGATACACACTAAGTTCTAGTCATATATACCGGTATATAAAAGATCTCTTTTATAATTAAGTTTAAGTACTGAAAGTATAAGGGCAATACACTCACAACTAACTGATGCACCACTACGACAGGCATAAGGCCAATACTCTCACAACTAATTGATGCACCACTACGACAGGTATAAGGCCAATACCCTCACAACTAACTGATGCACCACTACGACAGGTATAAGGCCAATACTCTCACAACTAATTGAAGCACCACTAAGCTCCGTCCACTGTTGGTGAACTTGACCACCACCAGTAGTGTTGGTTGGCGAGTCTCGCGGACACCTCAACAAATTCACTGTAGTTTAATCATCACTTTTTTTCTTCTCAGTGTTAATATATTTAAAAAAAAATCACTTGAAAAAACAAACATTATATTTGTGGTTAAGAGTCGGGCTGTGTTAAGTAGGACGACAACATCATAGGTAGAAAAAAAGTTTGGTACAGTACTAAGCAGTGGAAGTGGATTCTATCGGCATGAAGGCCCTTTAAGGACAGCATAGTTACATAAACCTATATAAATTACTAAGACTTTGGTGTTTTAAGAAGCAACGTGTCCAGTACTGCATTCGGCAGTCTTGTTGAGTTACTATAGGTACCCATTTACAGCTGGGTGGGCTTGGAGTGCCCCGGGATCGACCCACTTGTACACTTTGCGGTAATTTTGCTTTATTCTCTCGATCCTTGTGTAACTATTTGATTGTTACTTTGCTTATGATATCAGAGTTCAGTCCTACTTTGTTTCCAACTTGTTTAATATACATTTGTCTTTATCTATTCCTATGTAATCGTCTTTCTCCCAAATTTTTTCTCAAATCTGAAATCATCCTAAATATTTCACAGACCAAGAGATACTTTATTCTCACCAAACGTTCAGAAGGTTTGGTGATCGCTTTTAGTTTATTACATCAATACTTAATACTTTATTTTCCTTCTAAATGTTATTGTGGAGAGTCGGTGCCCGGACTGCAGTGCTGGGGTGTCGACAAGTTGCCAATGACCCGAGTTGTTTAAGAGTATTTAACACCGCAGAGTGAAGACTGCGGCACGGGGAGTAAATACTTCGGCATGGGGAGTGAAGACTGCAGCATGGAGAATGAATACTATGGTATGGGAAATGAATACTGCGGCAAGGGAGTGAATATTGCGGCACGGCACAGTTAGTGAAGACTGCATCACATGGATTGAAGAAATTGGCACGGGAAGTGAGGGCTGAGGCACAGGCATGGACGACTGCGGCACGGGGAGTGTGGACTGCGGCACGGGCATGGACGACTGCGGCACGGGAAGTGAGGACTGCGGTACGGAGAGTGAGAACTGTGCCATGGGGAGGCCTGACCGTACATACTGACCAACTGAAAATGTTAATGAATCGCACCTATTCTTGCCTGAGTGTCCTGTGTCCCTTTGGTGTTGCCTGAGTGCTCTGTGTCCATATGGTGTTGCCTGAGTGCTCTGTGTCCATATGGTGTTGCCTGAGTGTCCTGTGTCCCTTTGGTGTTGCCCGAGTGTCCTGTATATGGTGTTGCCTGAGTGCCCTGTGTCTATATGGTGTTGCCTGAATGTCCTGTGTCCCTTTGGTGTTGCCTGAGTGCCCTGTGTCTATATGGTGTTGCCTGAGTGCCCGGTGTCCCTTTGGTGTTGCCTGAGTGCTCTGTGTCCATATGGTGTTGCCTGAGTGCCCTGTGTCCCTTTGGTGTTGCCTGAGTGCTCTGTGTCCATATGGTGTTGCCTGAGTGTCTTCTGTCTAAATGCAGCTTTGAGTTTTACGACAATTTACCCATCGGCATTAAAGCTACACCAAAATGTCGGTATTTGTAGAGTATGTTTACTGCTTCTTTCATCACAAATTCACACATATACACCAGCAATACCAAGTTTACTCTCACATATACACCAGCAATACCAAGTTTACTCACATATACCAGCAATACCAAGTTTACTCTCACATATACACCAGCAATACCAAGTTTACTCTCACATATACACCAGCAATACCAAGTTTACTCTCACATATACACCAGCAATACCAAGTTTACTCTCACATATACACCAGCAATACCAAGTTTACTCTCACATATACACCAGCAATACCAAGTTTACTCTCACATATACACCAGCAATACCAAGTTTACTCTCACATATACACCAGCAATACCAAGTTTACTCTCACATATACACCAGCAATACCAAGTTTACTCTAGCTTTCAGCCATATTTATGACGGTACACACATGGCCAACCCTACGATCCTTATCTCCTAAGTACTCAAGGCCCCCACAGCATGTATAGTATCTCTTACAGTCCAGAAATATACTCAAGGCGAGGTTACAGTCCTTGTTTTATTAACCAACACACAAGGTGGTTGGTTCTGATACAGTCTCTTCAAAGAGTTTTCCCTTTCAGATCACTGCATGATTAGACACCCCAGTTTATTTTTCACTTGAAGATCAACACATCCTAATGTTAACCTAACCTAACCTAACCTAACCTAACCCACCCAAAATCAAGCCAAACTAAACCTATCCTAACCTAGCTTAACCCAACGCCCAGGTATCATTTGGGTGGTTAATCCGCAGGTGAAACAAACTGAAGAGTCATATCTTCAGGTAATCCTTCTTGTCCGTCTTATTGTTTTCCGCCTCTTATAAAAGTAATCTGATTGAAAACAAAGCCTCTCTACCTTTTTTTTTACAATATATTCTTCAGTCACTTTTTTAGTCTCATTTACAGTAGGAATATAAGTATTTTTATTTTTTTATTTTAATTGTCTACTTTAAGAACCTACATAATTAAGGTACCTGCTTTAAAAGCTTAGTTGGTGGAACAC
Source organism: Homarus gammarus (assembly GCA_958450375.1). Lineage (NCBI taxonomy): Eukaryota > Metazoa > Arthropoda > Malacostraca > Decapoda > Nephropidae > Homarus > Homarus gammarus. Next base: position 1,450,354 of record CAUDMG010004094.1, read on the forward strand.
AGTAACATCCATAAACAATAAACTTCTTAACCATACGAGTATTAGACGACAATAATTCAGTAAAACCCGATTATTTTTATTTTTAGTTCGCATGACATTAACTATTCATTTACCTATGGTGAGGCGAGTATAACAGTAATGGTAGACTAGTGTATATATATATATATATATATATATATATATATATATATATATATATATATATATATATATATATATATATATATATATATGTCAGAGTGATACGGGTATATTTCAAAGGTAGATGAGTATACTTCAAAAAGATACAAGCATATTTCACACTGATACGGGTATAATTTGTCATACGAATAACTTCTAATATATACAATAATATTTCATAACTGGCACCAGTATTCTCTACCCCCTCTAACGAGTATATAAAAAAAAAATACGAATATACTTCACACTTAAACGAGTATATACAAAAAACCTGTTAGGAATATACTTCAAAACGTAGACGAATATATTTCATAATAATCTTTGTCGTCCGTTCTAGAGGGGGGTAATGATCTTCGTGTCGCCCCCCCAGGGCCGTGCGACACTACCACCTGTGTTTCTTCACCTATTCTTCCACTATTCTCTTCTTGTTAACACTTGCCATATAGTATAGCTTTTTAACACCTGTGGTTCATATATTATAGCTTTCTAACAACTGTGGTTCATAGAGTATAGCTTTTTAACACCTGTGGTTCATATATTATAGCTTTCTTACACCTGTAGTTAATAAAGTATAGCTTTCTAACACATGCGACTTGTATAGTTTAGCTTCATAACACCTGTGGTTTATATAGTATAGCTTTCTAACACAAGTGGTTCATATAGTATAGCTTTCTAACACCTGAGGTTCATATGTAAAAGCTTTCTACACCTGTGGTTCACATTGTATAACTTTCTAACAATTGAGGTTCATATTGTATAGCTTTCTAACACCCGTGGTTCCAATAGTATAGCTTCATAACACCTGTGGTTCATATAGTATAGCTTTCTAGCATCTGTGACTCGTATAGTATAGCTTCATAACACCCGTGACTCACACACCACAACATACTAACACCAGTGATTCACACACCACAACATACTAACACCAGTGACTCACACACCACAACATACTAACACCAGTGAATACAAAAACCACAAAATCTCACGACTTCCACAATTCCTTATAAAGAGAGGAGGAGACACTGTGACTGGGGTCTTGGCTGTGGTCTTGAATCACCTCAGTAGTGTTGATGTTTAGTCACCATCAATCATGACGATGGACGAGCCTTCCGGGTTGTAGTGGGGGGGAGGGTAGGGGGTGATAATACAAAGGTTTGCGTGTGTCTCTCAAGATATGCTGCTGTTGACCTTCAATGCACGATAAATATCTATACCTCAGTGGTTCTACTGATAGTTTTCTCCAGGAAATGGTTGAGTCCGATTCTCTTTTTTTTTGTATCTTCTGTCTCTCTGTCTCTCTCTCTTCTCTTACTTTCTTTAACGCGAATTTTCGAGTATCTCCCAGTGTAAATAATGTCTCAGTCTGGACAGGGAACAGAGACATATTACAATATGAAAGAATATTACAAATCACGCGATTGACTTATAAATAAACAATGAGTGTAAACATCACTTCGCGCTTTCCTCCCCCTCCTCCACGCTGTCTCGTAGGTGTTTAGGAACTGAAGGAGTGAACAACATAGTGTGTGTGTGTGTACGACCACCGTCTTTATGACCTGTTGAGTGACTGGCTGTAGAACACTTGCTTCCCTTACCTTCTGCTGTTTTCAGTTTCTATTTCTCAGATTAACGTTTGTTTTATCTTCCACTGTATGACTCGTTTTTATTAGCTGCGGTGGTCAGGTCTGGAAATATTACTCATAACTAAATGACTCATAAGTTTTCTCCACCCCCATTCACATGTCTGTCCGCGCTAAAGCAGTTTATATCTTATTCTCCGTCAGCCTTTGTTTAGCTTAAGTTATCATCTCAGTCAATAACCATCCCTGACTGACTGACTGACTGACTGGCCGATTGACTGGCTGCCTAAAAAAATGTTTCACCATCCTGGACCGACGGAATCTCTGAACAATGTCTTGGTTTTGAACAGCCAATAAACACCATGAATAAATAAGTCTACTAAGAGTAAAAAAATACAACCCCCGTATAGTACACAGATGGTCAGAGGTTTAAAATACAGCTTACTATTACCTGGACACGAGTAATAATAACAACATACATAACAGATCATTACAATTACAACCCCCTGTACTCTTAAGGCAACAGTAAAAAAAAGTACTGCTCATTGTATATACTTGATCCACACACTTCTAAGACCCACTAAGAAGTAATACATTATCCATACAGCCTCACCTCCTCTGGTAAGCAACATGTATGTGTAAATTCTTATCTGGTGCACAATATTTCACACCAGCTTACAATATAGTTACTGAAGTGCTACACGAACAGCACCATCATCACCACCACTACCACTACCACCTCCATCCCTCCTAGTACCTCCACACCTTTCTAGCACCTCCACCCCTCCTAGTACCTCCACACCTTTCTAGCACCTCCGCCCCTCCTAGTACCTCCACACCTTTCTAGCACCTCCACCCCTCCTCGTACCTCCACACCTTTCTAGCACCTCCGCCCCTCCTAGTACCTCCACACCTTTCTAGCACCTCCACCCCTCCTAGTACCTCCACACCTTTGTAGCACCTCCACACCCACCCTTAGTACCTCCACTTCTCCTATAGTATTTTTTTTTTCAGTTGACGATACAAGCCCCGCCCCCCCTCACAGCTCATTGGCTCATACAGAGTGTTCGATTAATATTAATATGTCGCAAATAAATTAATAAGAAACTGTTAAGAATATCCAGTTCTGCCTCATTGCAATGTTGAATTTAATGTATGTTAAGATATAACTGCTTGAAAACATTAACTTGAAAGATATGAATGGCAAAAAAAAAAATTGAAAAAGAGAATATTTACCATCGAAGTCACAAACAAATTTACGCTTTCGGAGTACTTGTATCAACGTTATCCACTAGTGTACGACCCTTCCCCCTTCCACTATCTCCCTTTCTGTCTATTATCACTCTTTCATTAGTTATCTACGTCTATCTGTCTGTCTAATAATTTCTCTATCTATCTCTCGATCCGTCTCTTTCCCTCTTTCTCTCTCTCTTTCTCTCTCTCTCTCTCTCTCTCTCTCTCTCTCTCTCTTTGGCTGGTCGTCTCTCTATCAACCCCCACCCCATTATCTCTGCCTCTTCCTCCTCCTTCTCACCATAATAAATGCCCAGCTTCCTCCACCAAGTCACTCATTCATTCACTCCATGTAAAAAAAAAAAAAAAAAGGGTCCACCAAATCACCTCATCAACTTAATCGTTTGTGAAAAAGAAACTCAACTTCCTGCATGCACGCACACCTATGAAGACTGACTCCTGATAATTCACCCTTAAGTGAGGTCAACTAGTGTGACAATTGAGTGATTATATCCCGCCTTGCCCTCACGACGGAGCTGTGTGATTATTCTTGGTGTTGAGTAACCAGTCCGGGGGGGGAGGGGGGGGGGGGTATAAGAGGGATAGTTTTAATTACTATTTAAAAGAAAGGGAGAATACCGAGCTAGGAGAACACACACACACACACACACACACACACCAAGGCCACACAATCTACATAGTCCCCGGGAAGCCGCTGCAGGCAGGAGGAAGGACGCCATAACAGGCCGCTGGCGCTAAAACTACGACAATAAAACCAAAACGAGAGATACGAAAAACATTAACAGGCGGGTTGAGCTGCACCACACCCTCCTTCACACTTACACCCTCCTTCACACTTACACCCTCCTCCACACTTACAGCCTCCTTCACACTTACACCCTCCTTCACACTTACGCCCTCCTTCACACTTACGCCCTCCTCCACACTTACGCCCTCCACCACACTTACGCCCTCCTCCACACTTACGCCCTCCTCCACACTTACGCCCTCCTCCACACTTACACCCTCCTCCACACTTACACCCTCCTCCACACTTACATCCTCCTCCACACTTACGCCCTCCTCCACACTTACGCCCTCCTCCACACTTACACCCTCCACCACACTTACGCCCTCCTCCACACTTACACCCTCCTCCACACTTACACCCTCCTCCACACTTACACCCTCCTCCACACTTACACCCTCCTCCACACTTACATCCTCCTCCACACTTACACCCTCCTCCACACCTACATCCTCCTCCACACTTACACCCTCCTCCACACTTACACCCTACTCCACACTTACACCCTCCTCCACACTTACACCCTACTCCACACTTACACCCTACTCCACACTTACATCCTCCTCCACACTTACACCCTCCTCCACACTTACACCCTCCTTCACACTTACATCCTCCTCCACACTTACGCCCTCCTCCACACTTACACCCTCCTCCACACCTACACACTACATCACACTCTTCCACACCTACAACCCTCCTCCACAATTACACCCTTCTCCACACCTACACCCTCCATCACCCTCCTCCACACCTTCCATCACCCTCCTCCAATTAACCTCAGTGTTTTCACCCCTATTACCTTAAGAATCTTTCCTGGAAGAGTTCTTTACTCTCACTCAGTCTTGGAACTTCTATTCTGTCTCCTCATCTTCCTCTTTCTCTGTCCTCCTCTTCTTCCCCCTACACCTCCTTCTCCTCTTCTTTTATCCTCTCCTTACTCCTCTTTTCCTTTTTTTCCAGCTCCATCTACTTTTTCCGTCTCTTCGTCTTCATCTGTCACCACCTTTCCTTCTTCCACGGTCTAGGATTCTGGGTCATGCAAGCGTGATGAATGAGACCTTGAAGTTAGTATTCTCCCACCCCCCTCCTCCCCTTTCCCTCTTCTCTTCTTCTTCCTTCCCTCCCCTTCTTCCTGCAACGCAATCTTTCTCTATCTCCCCTTTCCTCGTCTTCATTCGCCCCCCCCCCCTTCTTCCCCGTCCGTGGTGTAAGTCAAGCACAGGTGATGAATGGGACAGTGTGTTGATTTTTGTGATTAATGCAACATAATCTAATCTTCACTACACTACGAGTATTGATGGTGGTTCATTGATGGTGGTGAGAATTAGCGGGGAGGTGAAGGTGGGGAGGGGTGGGGGGCTGTTGGAGAGAGAGAGAGAGAGAGAGAGAGAGAGAGAGAGAGATGGTTTGGGGGGTATTGGTGTGTGGGTGTCGTCAGCTGTTTTTGAAGTGGGAAGGAAATGGGAAAATGGGAAGGGTTGTGAAAGCCTGGAGGAAGGAAAAGGAGTTGAGTTACTGGGTTAGGTTAAATTAGTTTGCTGGATTAGGTTAAGTTAGATTAGATAAGATAGGATAAGATAGTTTAAGTTAGGTTAACTTAGGTTAAGTTGGATTAAGTTACATTAAGAAAAGAAGGTTACGGTATGTTCAGTAAATTTAGGTTAGTTTATATTAAATAAGATGAAATTAGCTAAGCTGACCTTATTTAACTTATGTTATGTGTTATGTTATATGTTATGTTATATGTTATGTTATATGTTATGTTATCTTATGTTATATGTTATGTTATATGTTATGTTATGTTATATGTTATGTTATATGTTATGTTATATGTTATGTTTTATGTTATGTTATGTTATGTTATATGTTATGTTATCTTATGTTATATGTTATGTTATCTTATGCTATATGTTATGTTATATGTTATGTTATGTTATGTTATATGTTATGTTATATGTTATGTTATGTTATATGTTATGTTATATGTTATGTTATATGTTATGTTATGTTATATGTTATGTTATATGTTATGTTATATGTTATGTTATATGTTATGTTATATGTTATGTTATCTTATGTTATATGTTATGTTATATGTTATGTTATATGTTATGTTATATGTTATGTTATATGTTATGTTATATGTTATGTTATATGTTATGTTATCTTATGTTATGTGTTATGTTATGTTATGTTATATGTTATGTTATCTTATGTTATATGTTATGTTATCTTATGTTATATGTTATGTTATATGTTATGTTATCTTATGTTATATGTTATGTTATATGTTATGTTATGTTATGTTATATGTTATGTTATCTTATGTTATATGTTATGTTATATGTTATGTTATGTTATGTTATATGTTATGTTATCTTATGTTATGTGTTATGTTATGTTATGTTATATGTTATGTTATATGTTATGTTATGTTATATGTTATGTTATCTTATGTTATATGTTATGTTATATGTTATGTTATGTTATGTTATATGTTATGTTATCTTATGTTATGTGTTATGTGATGTTATGTTATATGTTATGTTATATGTTATGTTATATGTTATGTTATATGTTATGTTATCTTATGTTATATGTTATGTTATATGTTATGTTATGTTATGTTATATGTTATGTTATCTTATGTTATGTTATATGTTATGTTATATGTTATGTTATGTTATGTTATGTTATATGTTGTGTTATATCTTATGTTAGATGTTATGTTATATGTTATGTTACATGTTATGTTATATGTTATGTTATGTTATATGTTGTGTTATATGTTATGTTATATGTTATGTAATATGTTATGTTATATGTTGTGTTATATGTTATGTTATATGTTATGTTATATGTTATGTTAAGTTAGGTGAGACGAGACTCTGTTCTGGGGGGGAGACAGCATGACATTCTCCCTAACCCAAACCTAGTTCCCCCACCCACACCCCCTCCCCCAACTCCCCCCTTTCGCTACCCTCTCCTCCCTATTCCCCCCAGCTGCCAGGTAAAAACTGTCATCACCCCACATCATATTAGGTTAAGTAGTGGACAATAAACAAGTGAACACAAATAAAATAAAAGAGAAGTTGACAAAAGAGGTGAAACAGTTCAGTCGTCTCTATTGAACTTTCTGGGTTTTTTTCTTTTATTAATTTTTTATTTAGTTTACTTTTGTTTGTTTTATAATTATTAGTAAAATATATGCCGGATGTTTTTATAATAGTATAAGAACAATTGTGTAGTATGGTTATTATCACACACACACACACACACACACACACACACACACCACAATTCACTTTTCTACAACACAACACCACGAAGACATAACCAATCCAACACTCGGGACTAAAGACACTGACCAAGCCAAATGAGAAGAATAGTTTAAGAATTAATTTTACAACTTAGAAAGGGAACACGACAAGAGCCATTCTACGTAAGATACCGATGATCAATTGCACAGCAGGCAGTTGCAACTCGTCTCCCTGATATATCGTATAAGGTATAAGGTATAATGATGTAGTGATATACTGCAATAGTAATAAACTGATATAGTAATATATTGATGTTGTAATTCAGTGATATATTACCTATATGATATAATGGTTTCTGCTTTGATGTGAGATATTAGTCAATTTATTGTATGTGTTTTTATATGTTTCTATCTTTTCCACGTTAGTAATTTAGTAATTTTTGAGCGTGTGTTATTATTATTATCATTATTATTATTATTATTATTATTATTATTATTATTATTACTATTATTATTATTATTCCCTTTTATTACACATTGACTATGCTTGTCCTTATTATTTTTCTATTTTGCGTCATCAGGGTCACATAATGCGTACGTAACAAACATCACGCCTTCAGTTATCTTCCTAATACCTCACCATAAAGTGTTTCTAGTGGTGAATGAGTTAGTCCATTACAAACAAAACAAAACACGTATAAACAACAAGAAAACAATCACGTAATAAGCAACCACGATATCTGGTAGTTCAACTCATGGAGGTAGATGGTACTAACGCCGTTGTATACCGAGTGTCACTAAGCACAATACTCTGATACATTATAATACATGACCAATTTACTATACTATACTATACTATGACAGACTTAGTCATTCCGAACTCATTGTTAATAAAAACCTCTGATATACAACTGAAATCCTCTACCAAAGACACTCACTCACTCACTCTCATTTTCTTTGTTTTATTTCTCTCTCATACATAAGTACACCGATGTATTAAAGTATATCCCTTCAACGTCATCACACAGGAGTTCAAGCCGTGAAAAAATGTTCCAGTATTTTTATTTGTTATTTTGTTAAACAAAAAATGCATCATGAAACGAGAGTATATACAACAAACACGTGAGAAGTTCTGTAAAAAAAAAAAAAAAAAAAAGATTGAAAAGATGAGTAAAGTTCCCCCTCCTTTCTCCGACTATCCTCCACCCCTCACCACCCACCCTTTATTTCTAAACCCCACTAATCTTTCCCTATCACCCCACACCTCACCTTCACCCTTTACACCTATACCCCACTCCGCTTTCCCTTTCCCTATCCCCCCGCTCTTGTCTCTGAAGCCAGACACAAATATGCGTACCTTGTTGACCGGGGTGTCAAGGTCAAACTGTTGTGGATCCCCTCTCACATAGGCCTCATAAAACATGACAGAGTTGATGCCCTCGCCAAACTCGCGTCTAACAAAGACACTGTTGAATACAATTTGGGTCTGTCAAAAAGAACCCTTAAAACTGTAATTAGGAAAGAACTTATTGATGAGTTTGACGCAAGTAGACAAGTGCAAACAGGCACTAGTCGATCCATAGTTTACTATGATGAGATGTATCAAGTGAAACATGTATATGGAGCAAGTAACAAGATTACAAGATGTTGTAACCGCTAGGTTAAGGTTAGGATATAAGTACCTCTGGCAGTATGTTCCTCAAGCAGATGTAAACGAAACTAAATGTAAAGTGTGTGGCCAGACATATGGCCACACACTTGAACACTACGTCCTCGACTGTGTGAAGACAGAACCTTTGAGGGACAGGTCCAAGCACACTGTGTGTGAAATGGCACAACACTTCATCTCTAATGGCAAGATAGCCGACATATTAAGATTGTATCCACTTTTTTGCACTTAGTAACTATATTAGTTCTCGTGTACAGAACCAAATACACAATGTGCTTGAATACTTCTCACGCAAATGTGAATAACAAAGTGTGTGGTCAGACATACTGCCTCACACGCCTGTACTCACGCTTTTGTGAATAAGTTACCCTTTATATATAGAACAAAACAAATAATTGTAATTGAAATCCTGTGTAACATTCAGTGCCATAATATCCTGACAACGGAGGTTAATTATTATGACCCGTTGTAAACTCTACTGTACTCTGTAATCCTTTTGCGCTACCGCTCACAGGATGGGTGTGGGGTGCACAATAAAGTAGCCGCTGTAAGGGGCAAAATCAAAATCAAATCCACACCTCACCTCCACCCCTGTCAAATCATTTCACCCCCGACTACCCCACCCCAATCACCCTCGACTACCCCAGCAAACGCCTCGCCTCACCTCAACTCACTTCACCCCTCACCTCACCCATAACACTGGACGTAAAAAGAAAAAAGCGCTGAATTATCAAAACTTTGCAAGCGTAGATCCTGTTGTTAATATAACCATTTAACAATTGTGGTTAAAATCCCTATGTTATTTCTTCGAGTTATCGTGTTGAGAACTCCCAAACGGTCGGACGGGCAGATGGACATACGAAGACAGAAAAAACACAAGGACACAAACACAAGGACACAAACACAAGGACACAAACACAAGCATTCGTAAGTCTTTCTATCAAAACATCTGGATATAAAACGGCTCCAAAAATTATTCAGTAATCAATGATTACATTAAAAAAAAACCCAGGAGAATATGAATGACCATTTAAAGATTGATTTACAAAAACACAACTAGTCAACAAAACAGTGAACAGCAGAGAGCAAACTTTTAATACACTGTCAACCTTCAGACACCTGAGAGAGAAATATTTGGTTTACCTGTGCGTTTATGGTTCGGAGCTAAACTGGTATATATCACTTTTTTTTTCAAGTGTGTTGTGTTGATATTTTAAATAAGTCCCTATTTCATGGCGTTATTCGTGGTGGTTGTTGTTGTTGTTGTGGTTATTTCGTAATTGTTCTCTTTGTTTCGTATTGTTGTCTTTATTTCGTGGTTTTTGTCATTGTTTCATAGTTGTAGTCTTTGTTTTGTGGCTGTTGTCTGTTTCGAGGTGGTTGTCGTTGTTTCGTGTTTGTTGTAGTCGTCGTCGTTTCGTGGTTGTCGTCATTGCTTTGTCGATATACTATAGTTATAGGCAATATATGACACACCCACACTGATATACGAGAATTATATAAGAGAGGTGCGGATGAAGGAGGGAGTGAGTGGGATGTGACCTTTCGCTGGGAAGAGGATCGATATATGAGATGTGGCCACTATCGGGCATACGTTTAACTTTTTATTAGTGGGATGACTAAAGTGTATGACTAAGAGGAGAGAAAGGGAGGGACGGAAGGAAGGAAGGGGAGGGAAGTACAGGGAGGGGGAGATAGAGGAAGGTTGGGGAGGGAGAGAGACGGGGAAAAGAGGGGAGTTAGGGAGAGGGAGGGAGGGAGAAGGATAGACAGAGGGGGAATGATGGAGAGGTAGAGGGAAAGGGAGGGAGAGAGGGATGTGAGAGGGATAGAGAGAGGGACAATGAGTGAGTGGGGGTTAATTATCATAGTCAGTGTAATCCTCAAAAGAACTCTTTTAATATTACAAGCAGTATAATGTTACAACAAGAAGCTCAACATTACTGCAATTTATTATTATTACAATATTACAATCCGGTTTATATACGATCCTAAACGAGTTAGTGAACTTCATGCTTGCACATTTTGTTGTATACCTCTCTATCTCTCTCTCTCTCTCTCTCTCAAACACACACACCATCTGTAAAATTTACCAACAAACTAATTCTACTCTTTATTCTTATATATGTGAGGCTGTGGTGTGTGTGTGTGTGTGTGTGTGTGAGGCGTCTGGTATGATGATGTCAGTACCATTAACCATCTACGTTAAGGATCTATAACTGGAGAAGTCAAACAAGTGATCAACGCGGAGAACAAAACACAAGCCACCCTGAGCACATATACGTACACAGGCTTGCCGACCCACACCCACCCAGAGGCCACACCGCCACCCACACCAACTCAGAGACCACACCGCCACCCACACCTTGACACTCCTTCTGTCAAGTGCTTAACACCTAATGTCAGTTATGTGTTAATACAGTCCGCAAACACAAGCCCTAAGGGGTGTTTGAGGGTGGATATGGGAGAAGGGGAGATGGGGGAAGGGGGGAAAGGGGGAAGAGGGGGGGAGAAGGGGGAGGAAAGGAAAGGGTGAGGATGGGGAAATGATGAGGATTGGATGAGGAGGTGACGGCAAGGGGGGAGGGCGGTGGATTAAGGAATAGGAAGGGTAAGGGGAGGGGAAGAGGAGTGGTAGGGGGAAGAGGAGTGGTAGGGGGAAGAGGAAGTTGAGCGGCAGGGAGAACAAGAAAGGGGGAGAAAGATGGGAAATGACGGGGATATAAAATAGAGAAACAAAGGAAGAAGACAAAAGAGCAGGAGAAAGAAGGGGAGTAGCAAGAGTAGAGAAAAAGAAGAAAGGAGAGAGAAGTACCATACAAACTGGATACGAGGTTATACCCATTAACCCACTGGAGCTGCCCGATAATGAGCCACCTTACTGAGTCGCTGGTGGGGGAGAGGTCCATTCCAGGCTAGGTTAATCACCCTATATGTAGCTGTTTACACTGATCTACATCCTAGCTATAGGGGGGGCCTTGGCTGTGGTGAGTGTTTGGTAGAGCATGTAGGGTCTTCTTCTATTTAATTTTTCTTTTTATTAACACTTTCTTCTTTCTTCATATCTTCTTCTTCTTATTATTATTATTATTATTATCTTTTTTTCATCTTATAATTATTTTGGACTCAGGTGCTCTAACTTCTTAGGTAAGTGTCATCATGATACTGATCCACCCTGTGTGTGTGGGGGTTGGGGGGTGGTCTCGTGCCTCCCTCACTCCTTCCTGCTTCTCACCTCTACGTTTATCTCTCCCTCAAAAGTCTCTCTCTGGCTTAAGCTCAAGTAGTAAGCCTTTACATATAATACATACTGTGTACCATGTGTCAGGGAGAGGATAAGTATGTATCAGTGACGGGCTACTTGTCTTCCTGCTGTATCGCTCCATGTATCAACACCTGTTACTGATAATGTAGAACGAGGTGATCTGCTCTACGATAATACACGTCATGAACTGTCTGTCTGTCTGTCTGTCTACTCCATCTCCCTTCCTCCTTCCTCTTTCTCCTCTTCTCCATCTCCATTCCTCTTTACCCTTCTCCATCCTCCTTCCCCCTTTCCTTTTTGACAGATCCAGTCACACCAACACTAAGCTGCTATCCAAGAGGGTCAGTCGTCAGCACACATATACGGGTGCCTCACGGTGTCTTGTTACGTGTACTGATACAAGTTCGACTCCTTGCCGTCACCTCCCCTCATTCACAAGGTGGTTTACTGTGGTGGGTTTCCTGGTCTGTCGCCGCCTGCACACGTCGGGGATTAGCTGTGAGGAGGGTCCAGGTAAATCCATCGTCAGCTCCTTCATGTCTTTTGGACCAATATGTTTCCTGATTACACACACACACACACACACACACACACACACACGTGTTCCTTCTCCTTTTAGTGTTGAAAGCTTTTGTTAAACGACCCACCCACCCTTTGTCTTTGTATGTAATAAGTCGTTTCTGTCCTAAGTAAATTTTCAGCCTTCGGGCTGCTGAACCTTTTCAATAAACCGTTACAATTATTATTATTATTATTATTACATACTGACTCTCTCTCTCTCTCTCTTATATTCATTTTTTCCATACTCTTTCATCTACCTTAATTATTACGCTGTTTCTCCCACGTTTTCCTTACCTAAATCCTTTTGCATGCTGAATTTTATCAATTTACATCAATCTTCCTTTATACCATTCTTACCCATCCCTACCCCTTACCCACCCCTACGTCTAACCCATACCTCCTTCTTACCCATGGTGTAAGTGGCGTGGTGGGTGTAGATGTTAGGGTTGACGTGCTGAGTATATATGGTGTAGGTGAAGTGGGTGGTGTGGGTGTGGTTGGTTTAAGTGGTGTTTGGCGGCGTGGGTCGTCTAGGTGGTGTGGATGTAGGAGTTGTGGGTGGTGTAGGTGGAGTGGTGGGTGTAGGTGACGTTGTGGGTGTAGGTAGTGTGGGTGGTGTTGGTGGTGTGAGTTGTGCAGGTTTTGGTGGTGTGGGTGGCGTGAGTAGTGGAGGTGGTTTAAATGGTGTTGGTGGCATGAGTGGTGTGGGTGGAGAAGGTAGCGTGGGTGGTGTAGCTAGCGTGGGTGGTGTAGCTATAGTGGGTGGTGTAGGTGGCGTGGGTGTTGTAGGTGGCGTGGGTGGTATAGGTGGCGTGGGTGGTGTAGGTGGCGTGGATGGAGTAGGTGGCGTGGGTGGTGTAGGTGACGTGGGTGGCGTGGGTGGCGTGGGTGGTGTAGGTGGCGTGGATGGTGTAGGTGGCGTGGATGGTGTAGGTGGCGTGGATGGTGTAGGTGGTGTGGGTGGCGTGGGTGGTGTAGGTGGAGTGGGTGGTGTAGGTGGCGTGGATGGTGTAGGTGGCGTGGGTGGTGTAGGTGGTGTGGGTGTTGTAGGTGGCGTGGGTGGTATAGGTGGCGTGGGTGGTGTAGGTGGCGTGGGTGATGTAGGTGGCGTGGATGGAGTAGGTGGCGTGGGTGGTGTAGGTGATGTGGGTGGCGTGGGTGGCGTGGGTGGTGTAGGTGGCGTGGGTGGTGTAGGTGGCGTGGGTGGTGTTGGTGGCGTGGGTGTAGGTGGCGTGGGTGTAGGTGGCGTGGGTAGTGTAGGTGACGTGGATGGTGTAGGTGACGTGGGTGGTGTAGGTGACGTGGGTGGTGTAGGTGGCGTGGGTGGTGTAGGTGGCATGGGTGGTGTAGGTGGAGTGGGTGGTGTAGGTGGTGTAGGTGGCGTGGGTGGTGTAGTGGGCGTGGGTGGTGTAGGTGGAGTGGGTGGTGTAGGTGGAGTGGGTGGTGTAGGTGGCGTGGGTGGTGTAGGTGGCGTAGGTGGTGTAGGTGGCGTAGGTGGTGTAGGTGGCGTGGGTGGTGTGGGTGGTGTTGGTGGCGTGGGTGGTGTAGGTAGCGTGGATGGTGTAGGTGACGTAGATGGTGTAGATGGCGTGGGTGGTGTTGGTGGCGCGGGTGGTGTAGGTGATGTGGGTGGCGTGGGTGGCGTGGGTGGTGTAGGTGGCGTGGGTGGTGTAGGTGGCGTGGGTGGTGTTGGTGGCGTGGGTGTAGGTGGCGTGGGTGTAGGTGGCGTGGGTAGTGTAGGTGACGTGGATGGTGTAGGTGACGTGGGTGGTGTAGGTGACGTGGGTGGTGTAGGTGGCGTGGGTGGTGTAGGTGGCATGGGTGGTGTAGGTGGAGTGGGTGGTGTAGGTGGTGTAGGTGGCGTGGGTGGTGTAGTGGGCGTGGGTGGTGTAGGTGGAGTGGGTGGTGTAGGTGGAGTGGGTGGTGTAGGTGGCGTGGGTGGTGTAGGTGGCGTAGGTGGTGTAGGTGGCGTAGGTGGTGTAGGTGGCGTGGGTGGTGTGGGTGGTGTTGGTGGCGTGGGTGGTGTAGGTAGCGTGGATGGTGTAGGTGACGTAGATGGTGTAGATGGCGTGGGTGGTGTTGGTGGCGCGGGTGGTGTAGGTGGCGTGGGTGGCGTGGGTGGCGTGGGTGGTGTGGGTGGTGTAGGTGGCGTGGGTGGTGTTGGTGGCGTGGGTGGTGTAGGTGGCGTGGGTGGTGTTGGTGGCGTGGGTGGTGTTGGTGGCGTGGGTGGTGTTGGTGGCGTGGGTGGTGTAGGTGGCGTGGGTGGTGTAGGTGACGTGGATGGTGTAGGTGACGTGGATGGTGTTGGTGGCGCGGGTGGTGTTGGTGGCGCGGGTGGTGTTGGTGGCGTGGGTGGTGTAGGTGGCGTGGGTGGTGTAGGTGACGTGGATAGTGTAGGTGACGTGGTTGGTGTAGGTGACGTGGCTGGTGTACATGGCGTGGGTGGTGTAGGTGGCGTGAGTAGTGTACTGTAGCTGGCGTGGGTGGTGTAGGTGGCGTGGGTGATGTTGGTGGTGTAGGTGGCATGGGTGGCGTGGGTGATGTTCGTTGTGTAGGTGGCATGGGTGGTGTAGTGGGCGTGGGTGGTGTAGTGGGCGTGGGTGGCGTGGGTGATGTAGTGGGCGCGAACTGTTATGATCTGGTACGTCGACTTTTCTTCTTCTGTAAATAATAACATGAGAGGCGACTGTCGTCCGGCTCCTCACACTGACCGAGAGTATAGTGTATGACGCCATGACTAAAACACACACACACACACACACACACACACACACACACACACACAAAGTAAAAACATCAATGAAATAAAAACAGAACCGTTCAAAGTTGAAGCGTTCTCCGTGACGTCATAAAACTAAAAAAAAAAAAAAAAAAAAAAAAAAAGAGAATCACAAAGGAAAAAATCTATCAGTCAGGTCAGGTAGGAAGGAAATTAAGCTGAATATGCGTAATAAAACATATGCAGGTGAGATGTGGTCGAGGAGGTATGTGTGGGGGGGGGGGGGGGCGGAGGTGTGGGTGTGTGTGTGTGTGTGTGTGGGTGGGTCTGGCTCGGGAGGTGTGGCCAGGGAGGTGTGTCACAGAATTGGGTGGTGGGTGGGTAGGGTGACAAATCCGCCTCCACCCACCTTGGGAATCATGGACGTGACGGTCACACACACACACACACTTGCCAAACATGCCGCACACCTTGAAGCAGCCAGCAACAGGTGAGAGCCAGGTAAGAGTGCTGAGTGGGTGAGTGGGTGGGAGGGAGGAAGTGAGGGAGGTGGAGGAAGGAAGGGAGGGAGGCGGAGCAGAGGGGAGGGGAAGTGGGAAGGGAGAAGAGGAGACACAGAAAAGAGAAGAAGAGAGGAGTTGGACATAGGGTTGTCTTTGAGGGTAAGTGATGATGTAATTGGGGAAAGGGATAATGAGGGAAGGAGAAGAAAAGGGGAGAGGGGGGGGGGAGATGAAGAGAAATTACAGGTGAGAGAATAGAATGTAGGAGGAGGAAAAGGTGGTGAGAAAGAGAAAAACAGAAGAGAGGTAAAAGAAATAAGTAGTAAAGAGAACACAAGAAGGAGAGAGAAAAAACTATAAGAAGAGAAGAGTTGATCATGAAGAACTGGGGAGATGAGGAAGGAGAACAATTGAGAGTGGAAGGATTAAAAGTGAGAGAAGAGGAAAGAGTGAGATGAGGAAAAGGCGTAGGAATAGATAAGATGGAAAGGAGGAAGAGAAGAGAGGAGAGGGAAGGAGAGAGGGAGAAGAGAGAAGAGGGACAGGAGGAGGAGGAGGCGGAGGGATTGACAGGAAAGGAAGAAAAATCTGACAGAGGGGAAGGATATTTGGAGAAGGTGAGACGATAAAAAAGTGAAACAGACGAGAAACAAAACGAAAACGAAAAGAAATACGATATGATAAACAAATGATTAGAATGACCAGATAAATTAGTAGACGGAGGAGGAGGAGGAATGTGAAGCTGAATTACAGATACAAAGAGTGGAACCATCGTAACTCACGAAGAAAGGACAGACAGACAGACAATAATAACGCAATACCCTCCCAGTAGAGTCTGTCAACACGATGAATTAAGTCACAGTCTCGGGGTTCATCTGCCGAAAAGCTACTCCCTAGAGCCCACCGAGACCTTGGCACCACCAGTTTATCACCTCAATAAATTCTAATAAGGGCCATCACCACCTGGCATCGTCCTGACGTACACAACAAGGTAAGGTTTAGGACGCAGCGCCCTCGTCGGGTTAAGAGGTCCCTGAGAGACATAACTTAAGCAGTAAATTGGTTTCTTGGGTGCGTGGGGACGACCACCCTCCTCACCAAGACCACGACGACGGAGACGACGCTGACGAAACTCCCACCCAATACCCCTCCATCAGGAACAACGTCATTACATCTTGACGTAGGCAGACGTCGACGCGAATAGATTTAATTAATTTTCCTCCGAGCATTTTATTTGGGGAATGGTTTCCTTCATCCTGGGGAACAGTGTTATTGGGGAAGGCGAGTGTCTCGTGTGATGGACAACTTGCAACGTAATTATCACAAGAGACGCTGGCACACCACCAGGTACCATACCCGGCTGCTGCCACACTTGGCAGGCTTACACACACACACACACACACACACACACACACACACACACACACTGCACTACTCTCTCCTCCAGATGGCGTAACCTTGCCCACATATTCAGAAAGTTTCAGTTTGCAAGACCAATATTTCCAACTTTCTTGCAGACAATTACGCAAATGCAAATAAACTTTTAATGTTTTAGTTCAAAGTACTTCATTTACGAGGCTACCAAGTGTCTTAGTATCCGACAGGTATGTGGCAGGTGTATGGTATTATCTAGCAGGTATTTGTAATATGTGACAGGTATATATGGTCGTATTGACAGATATATGTCAGGTGTGTGATAGTATGTGGTAGGCTTGTAGTAATATCTGGTAGGTGTGTAATGTGTAGTTCCATGTGGCAGATTTGCATGACATTATCTAACAGGTATGTAGTAGTATATCTGGCATGTGTGTAGGAGCACGTGGTAGGCGAGTATGGTATTACCTGGCTCGTAGTGGTGGTAAAGGCGGGGTAGTGTGAAGCGATCCAGCTAGTTGACAGCAGTACAGTAGTCTCTGGTGTGATGTTAAGCGACTTTACGACACACACACACTCTGTCCTTCTCTCAACCTCCCGCAATACTAAATTTTCATGGCGGGGAACAGAGTGAAATGTAGCGAGTTAATTCTTAAGATAGTGAAGATCAAGTTTGGTTAGATTAAGTAAGGTTGTTTTGTGTCGCCAGATAATTAAGTGGTTTATCAGTTTTAATATTTCACACCTTCTGTAAGTTTCACTTTGTAGTTGTTCTTATACCGAATGATGGGGTCATATTTGATCACGGTTGGGTACAGTTATCACCTCCAAGATCCCGAAACACACACACACACACACACACACACACACACACACTCTCTCTCTCTCTCTCTCTCTCTCTCTCTCTCTCTCTCTCTCTCTCTCTCTCTCCTCGCATGACAAAGACTGGACAACAAGGAATGAAGCTCAAAATAACACGATACGTTTAAGTCGTTTCACTAAATAGCGTCATTTTTTCGTTACCTTACACAGTTTTCCAAAGCTGTAACAAGACTGATTCTGTTTTACGTCACCATGTAAATAAGAACATGTGAAGCTTCAGTTCTTGCTTAGAAGACATCCTCCTCACCATGCACGCGACAAGAAATCTAGGCACCCCAGCTTATATCACCTAATGATTAAACACCCTACACCAACTTGGAGAGATGGGGATGGGAGGGGGTAGGTTGTGCTAGGATAGGTTAGGTTAGGGTAAATTAACGTTGGGGTGAGTAATATTAAAATGAAATAAAATACATTACTGGTCTCACCCTCCTCTGTATATATACACCTTGATTTGTATTTCTCTCTCTAGTCTGTACTCACCCCTGAAGATGTGAATTACACGAAAGCGCTTGGGAACTTCGTGTTTTCTTCTTTCCTTGTGGTTATCAGCATATATATATATATATGTATATATATATATATATATATATATATATATATATATATATATATATATATATATATATATATATATATATATATATATATACACAATTAGCTTAAAGAAGGATGAAGACGAAAAAATAAATAAAAGTTGAATGTTGTAAAAAAAAAAAAATAATAATAATAATAATGATAATAATAATAATAATAATAATGATAATAATATTTCCCAGATCTTCATATTTCCCCCAAATAACACATTAGAACAGAATAATATTTCTTTCCTCAACAGGGAATAAACTTTTCGTCTTTCCCACATGGCAGCAGAAGGTTAAGATCTACGTCAATCCCTAAGATACAAAAATGGTCCCCA
Source organism: Homarus gammarus (assembly GCA_958450375.1). Classification (NCBI taxonomy): domain Eukaryota; kingdom Metazoa; phylum Arthropoda; class Malacostraca; order Decapoda; family Nephropidae; genus Homarus; species Homarus gammarus. The sequence goes on from CAUDMG010004094.1 coordinate 1,469,309, forward strand.
AGAGCACCTGTTGCTAATTTCACCACTCGCTTGATTTTACTTTTTTTTAATGGGGGATGAAGGGCGGAAAGAGCTATGGAGTTGGATACTGGGGAGGGGGCGTGGGGAGAGGAATGTTGGGGGGAGGGCGTGGGGTGAAGGGTGTAGGGAAGAGGGGCAGCGTCGGAAGGAGGGAAGAGAGATAGAATGGGATGGATGGAGGTGGGAGAGATGAGAAGGGATGGGGGGAGGAAGTGTGAGGGGAAAGATAACGAGAATTAGAGGAGAGCGAATGATAGGGAATGAGAGATAGAAGGGAACCAGGAATAGATGAGGGGGCGAAGGATGGAGGGAGGGGACGAGAGGTGGAGGAAGGGGCAAGGGATGGGGCGAAGGGATAAGGGATGGGGTGAGAAGGCGATGGATGGATGGGGGTGGGGGGGGCATTGTATAGTGGGAAGGGAGGGTGGAGGTGATACCTAAAAGCACCGGGTGACTGAACCCGTGTGACGTCAGACACGTAATACGGTGGATTTTTTCGTGTTTTCTTAAAAATAAACATAAAAATTGTGTTACTCCTCCCAACCATTGGTCCGACACCAATGAAACCGCAAGATGGCGACGGAGCGCATCTCAAGGGGTCATACATGCTACTAAACTTGTTAGTAGCGGCCACTCTGGGTCCGTGTGGCTGCTTAAAGGCAGTTGTTTGGGGCACGTTGTATGTCGAATACATATATAACGAGGACAAAGTGTCCCTGACCCAACGTGAACTGGCTGTTAAGGTCAAGTTAACGTTTCATGGAAGGTGGCTCCTTCTGGATGCTCGTCTTCCTTGCTGTTGGGTCGAGTGGGTCGAGTATAGGGAAGGGGGGGGGGGTGTCTCATCGTATACTGAGTGGCATGATACAGGGTTTAATCTTACAACATGTAGCATGATACAGGGTTTGATCTTACAACATGTAGCATGATAGAGTGTGTGATCTTACACCGTGTGGGAGATATATGATTTAATCTTACACTTGACAGGGGACTTAAAGGGTTTAATATTACACTCTGCTGGTTGGAGATTCAAATCCTGTATAGAATACGAGACCAGATGGATAGTCTTACTTGACTCAACATTCGGTGAAGTGATACTGACTCTATAATAAACGTTAGATGGCTTAAACTTATACTCTTACCTATAGAGGATAGAGAACTGGAATCTCCTCTGTAGGGTGGATAGGGTTTTGAAAATAAGGAATTTGTCTGTCCTAAATACTGAGCGAGGAAGGTTTGGATTCCATTCAGTGATCACTATGGCACCGGTGACTGTTGGTACACGCGGCGGTGAAGAGAGAGAGCAAAATAAGGCTCACTTACTTTACGTTGTTCCACATATTTGATTCTACTAAAACTCAGTTATCATTTATTATTACAAACAATTTTAAAAAGAAATTATGAACTCACCGACAATTCTCTTCTCGAGTCGTATTTTATATTGGAACTTTATACGTCACAAACGGATTCCAGGTGGAACCTCTTGTCTCGTCAATTATTCAACAAACGGTTTTCAGCTATTTTGAGAAGTAACTTAGAATTTTTATGTCATCCTCTTACCCTGTTATAATCTGTGGGCTAGTCCGTATGTCCGTGAGTTGTGAACGAGATAACTCGATTGAATAACATTGGATTTTAACCAAACTTTGTCTACGTGTGTGTGTGTGTGTGTGTGTATGTGGGAGGGGGGGGGGGGGCAAGATATTAGACGAGTGCAATAATCAGCATTTTCTATTTACATGTTCCCGAGATATGACTGCGGCGAGGCGAAGAACTAGTTCGGTTATCTTGTGTGTAAGTAACGGATGATATTGCTGGTTTCCGGTTGGTTGATATTCTAAAACTGTACAACTGATTGAAACCTGCGGCGACTCTTACCTATTACTCTGGTTACTTACAGCAATATTGTTATTTAAACTAATGTAGTTAATTATGTTGCAGAGTAAAGACGTTAAAATTACTGAGTGTTGAAAGAAGGCAAAATAAAAATCAATATCAATCCGTTTTATTTAGATTTAGTGTTATATAAAAGTTAACCAAGGAAAGAACCAAAGTGAATGACCAAAACATCGAAACTTCCCTGAGTATTATTAGCCCATTTGACCGTGAAGAAGAACACAGGGAAAAATTTTCTCTCTACACTTTGGTCTAACTCTCATCCGTCTTCCGGGTCATTGAGAGAGAAAAACAAAATCTTATCAAAAGTTTATAAATTTACCACCATTAAGTGGCAGGGTCTCCAGGATATACACACACACACAAATATATATATATATATATATATATATATATATATATATATATATATATATATATATATATATATATATATATATATATATATATATATATATATATATATATGTGTGTGTGTGTGTGTGTGTGAAACACGACCCAGCTAATACAATTTACCTGTATGACACGGCCGAGATCAGGCAACAATACGCTTCCTGAATGCTTCTGTACGCTACTCTTATTCCACACTGTTATAATTCACACTACACAGTACTCCATACCACCTAGTACTCTTATTCTATTCTATTCCACACTGAAACTCATAATAACAATACAATTTTTAAAGACCTGGAATTAGATTTTATTTTGTTAAATAGGGGTTCGTACGTGGTGGTGGAGGAAGCGTGAGGTAACGGTCAACATGGCCACAAGAAGAGATGACAGAAGTATTGTACACTCGGTAAAAGAAACTACCGTACAGGTGGGGGCCAATGATTCTCCAACTGAACATTCCCGTTGTCTCGCTAGGGTTGGTAAACCTGAATGCGAAACATTTCGTACTTAATTTGGTAGGCTGAAATTAGCTATTTCATTGACAATATTGAATTACTTTGTTACAATATGACTGGAGAATGTCAGTAAGTCTAGATAAGTTAAACTGTTGTTATATTAAATGTTCCACACACCGTCGACTACAGTAACCATGGACGTGGATGAGTTGCCATATAGGAGTGCATTATATGTCTGGCAGAATTAGTGGATATAGTAAAGGTGTAAGATTATTTTGCAACCGAATTTCGAATCAGTATTTGTATCGCTACTTCACTTTGGGCTAATGCCACATTATGTCATTCTTTATTCGTATTGGAAAATATACCATGCTGTTCTGAAACATCTGAATAGCTCCACAGTTCATATAACATACACATTCTTTATGTAAGATATCAGGAAATGTTGGTAGCACCAATTACGTAAATCACAATATTAGGCTGATACAATACCGCTCACAATGTGTATTTGACATGGAGAAATGAGGCATAGAGTTCCGATCAAGTTTCAATTTGAGTTAGTGTGGCAGCACTAACTCTGACTCGTTTCAGGGTGCCGATCACTTGTTTCGGTGGTCGAACTCATACACGCGAAGGGCTACCAATGCGAGGAATGCCTCAGGGGCCTTTCTGAAACACCTCGTTTTTAGTGTCAGTTTTTTTCGTGTAGGAATTGTAACGGTATATTTTTTACCGAGTGTACACCCACTAAAAATTTATTCGGCACCCGTGTCATATTGTATTACGCCGTAAGGGTGCCGAATAATTTTTTAGTGGGTGTACATGGCCAGACATAAAGTGGATACTGTAATGGATATAAACGATAATTGAATAGTAATTTATATGCAAGCTTGATCTGTTTCAATTCAATTCAAGTGCAGGATCACCAACCCAACCCAACCCAGTCCACCCCAATCCACCAACCCAGTCCACCCCAATTCACCAACCCAACTCACCATCCCAGCCCAGGTAGGTGATAATAAATAAATTACTTTCATACAATAAGGACACAGGCACACACACCATCATCATCATCATCTCCGAGTCTCCCAGGTGTCATGTATAGTGAGAGAGTTGTAGAAGAGTTGTAGAAATAATTAAGTCAGCATTATGTTCAATATACTTCTCAACTTTCCGAACTTTTGAATCTTGTCTCAATATATAGACACATATGTAGTTAAATGTAATTCAACCTCTTATTCAATGTCACCAGCAGTCATATTTTATATTCCTATAAATTGTATTTTTTTCTCTACTGTCAAAGCGTTATTCTGCAAGGTAATCTTCCCAACTGAGATACCGTACACCTCCCTCCTCACCCCCAGTACCCCGTCTGCACCCCCTCTCCACAAAAGATAGCTTACCTCTCCCTCCTTCCTCCCTCCCGCTCACTGGACAAATGCTTCAAATAAAGAGATCAATGGTTGGGGTTCAGACCTCAGGGAGAGAGAGGACCGGCAACGCTAAGTGGTAAACGCAGGAGTGGAGCCAACTGTAGGTATACCCTATAACTAGACCTCTCAAGGGACCTCAGCTCAACAAGGTATGCAAGAAGCAAACAGAATCACGGTTCCCTAATTAATACAGGTACGTGACTTAATACCTGTGATTGTGTAGGAATTAGGAAAAATTAATTTATGATAATCTTATCTTATATAGATGTTGATGATAATTAAAATAATTTTAGTCAATTACTCAACCCTGCCCTCTCGCCTTCATTCTCTCAAACTCTCATTCCCTCCCTGCTCCTTATTCTTGCCTCCTTCCTCTCTTCCTCCCCCTCCCCTCCCTTTATTCTTCCCACCTTACCTTCCTCCATTCTCCCCTCCCATCTTCTCTCACCCCCCCCCCCCTCTCTCTGGACGGGTCACTGTAGCCCTCCCTCGCCTCTCTTGATAATAATGAGTTTCTTATGTACCGTGATGACACCAGCGTTATGACCACCTTCCTGTAGTCTCCCACCGTACTACAGGAATGATGTACACTCGCACCAAAAAGTATCGGTGCAGGGTGTGATCGACGACTTCCAAAACGATACGTATACACTGTGATGTATACACTGTGATATGTCGGGAAGTTTGGTAAGTGTATCCTCATAGCCCCCCTCCCCTCCACAAGGTGTTGCCATATGGCTGACAGTCAGTGTGTTTGTTTCCTCTTTTCGGATTGTTGCTTTGTGTCGACTGAATGATGAGCGAGGGTTCGGTCTCGGTGAACGTGGGTATAAAACAGAGGCAATATGAAGCAGTAGAGATCTACACATGCCAGACGACATGGAAACCCTCCTAGTCACAGGCCTGGCATTTGACATTATTAGGGACCTGCCACACTTTGCCATAAACAGATAAAATGTACCGGGAACTTTCCCCCCACACACTCATCACTCTCTCACTTTATGTAACTTGACAGAACCTATGACCCTTCAGGCTTTTACGCCCTTAATGTACGAGTCATAAAGGCAAGTATGAACTTTTCATACTTCCCTGTTGGGCGCTGTAAACGCTTCTGCGCTTCACCTTGCACAGGATGTAAGGGGGTGCCCAATAAACTAGCCCCCTCGGGGGCAAATCTGAATCTGACATGGAATCCTCAGAGGGAACACGAGGAGCTATTATTGCCCTTCATAACGAAGGGTTCGACGTCACAGATATTAGCCGGCGGGTTGGTGTCCACAGGAACACCTCTGCACGATGGATTCGGCGATACCTCGAAACTGGTGCTACAGACGACAAGTCTCGGAGCGGCTGTCCACGCTGCACCACCCCTCAGGACGACCAGGTTGAGTGGTTTATTTGGTAGCATAAATTAATGTGGCAATATTCACAAGTATCACAAATAATTTTGTTAACAGGGAGCTCCTCATATTTCATACTGTCTATTTATCACTTCCCGACCTTATTTATAATGGTTTGTTTCACTTGACCAGGCCATAGTAGCAGCTCAGCAGGATTACAGGGCTGCCAACATACGGCTGGAACAACTCGCCTTTCTCAATACCTATCGTCACTGGTCTCAAATTGTTCACACTACAGTATGCATCGATAATTTTTGTTGCGAGTTTACGTAGTGCCCTGCAGGTGGTTGGGGGGGGGGGGGGGTGAGCGAATACTCCCGAGGGGGTGGGGGAAGGGGGTGGGTGTCAGATATACATGAAATCACGCCAGAGAGGATTAACTTCAAAGAGTCACGAAATTGTACGAAACTAAACATAAAATTACGACTTAAAATGACAGTTAAGGGGAAATGACAGTGAGGGGAAATGACAGTGAGGGAATGACAGTGAAGGGGAAATGACAGTGAGGGGGAATGACAGTGAGGGGGAAATGACAGCAAGGGGAGATATGGCAGTGAGGGTGAGAAGATATGCCAGTGAGAAGAAAATTAAAATGAAGAAAAAATGAGTAAAGAAAAATATGACAGTAAGGGAAAAAAATGAGTGAAGGAAAAATAACATGAAGGGGAGAGGGGAAGGGGGAGGTGGGAGGGGAAAATCGACGGGCACAACCTCACCAGATGTTTCCTTATCATCCATCTCAATCACAACAAACATCTTGGTAATCTGTGTCATTTTTTACCACTACGGTAGAATGAACTACTCACACACAGGTCAGGTGATCCACGTCATACATATAATAATACCTACGGTGGAGAATGGACAGGTATACCTAGCTATAACATTATCAACCATAAGAAGCTTAACTTTAGGCTTTATAAAACAAATGTCAAATATAGATTTTAGTATAATAATAAAATTTGATAGATTTAGGATCATCTGAAGAATAACTCCCAGTTTATTTCACCTATAACACTAACCTAACCTAACCTTAATCTCATAGACAGCAGCGTTGAAGTGTTTAATTAATTACCATAAGAAATAAACTTGACGAGGGTTATAATCTTCAGGTGATTCGGGATTTTATTTGTATACAGGTACGATAATAATTAATTATACACGAACTTATTCCTACACTTGAAATATCACTAATCTAAATAAAACCAAACTTCACATTGTCAAATTTAAATGATTTCTAAAACAGTTAAGTCCATCTGACAAACGAGCGACAGACAAGCACATATACGTGTATAGTAGGTTAGCCACAGCGGTGTGTCAAAGAGAGCAGATGCTTAATGTAATGGCGCTGCTGCTGATGGTATCTCTGACGCCAAGACTCACGGCACGGCATGAAGGAAGGAAGGAAGAAGAAAGAGGAAGGAAAGAAGAAGAAAGAAGTAATAAAGATAAGTAAGCTATCACTGCCTTCCTCACTCCCTCAAGTTTCACATCTTCAGTAACAACAACTACACATCGTGCGTAATAAAAGTCATGATATTAAACAAAAGACGTCATGGTGTTAAACAAAAGTGGTGTTTTTACTGCACTATGTGGCTGTAATTACCAAGTGAGTCGTCGTTATCAGATGAAAGTAAAGTATATCGGGGTCAGAAGCCCCTGCACCCGTTCCCTCCCTCCACCACCCGTTCAGCAACAGGTGTCAAGTGGGACTCAAGTGCTCGTACAGAAGACATTGTTAAATATTTGATCAATAAAAACTCGAGTGTTCAGTCTTATCTCTGTAGTACTCAAATTCAAGAACTTACTTGAAACAATTTTAAAAGCACCTCAGGCACTACTGAATATTAGCCCATATATATAATTTCAACTACATTAATATTAATCTTATTTTAGAATGAACTGGGGAGGTAATAGCAGTACATAATTAAGGACATGACTTGTGCATACTAAGTACAACAGTCGGAGTTTTATATTACATATTCATAAGGAGTTGTACACACACACACACACACACACACATCCTTGACCACCGAAGGGTCAAGACGTACCTGGCGCTCCTCTCGGAGCAGCCAGGTCAACTGTTATGTTGGCCCATACCAACTCTCTCCCCTGAACCCTCCTCCCCACCGGAATATCAACATGTTCTCGCCAGAAGTTACTATTTCATTTAGGAAAGGAATGGAACCAGTGTTAAACAGAGGTGAACAGTGGTGAACAGTGCTTAAGTCAGTGAGAACAACTCAACAGTAACAGTGGTACCCAAGTTGACCTTCACACAGTGAGGCCCCAGGTACCCAGTGATAACGGCCCGTGAGACCCAACAACCAGCGATGTGTTAATCCGTCTACGATAGGAAGGCCTGGAACCACACCTCACTCATATAACACCATCTGTGAGGGAATTACTACACCACGTGAGGCTCCTCATAACACCATATGTGAAGGAGTTACTACACCACGTGAGGCCCCTCATAACACCATCTGTGAGGTAATTACTACACCATGTGAGGCCCCTCATAACACCATCTGTAAGGGAACTACTACACCACGTGAGGTCCCTCCTAACACCATCTGGGAGGGAGTTACTACACTACGTTTTTGCTGTTCAACACCTACAATAATCTGTATGTTCACTGTATGATCCTTTACCTTTCTCTAATGAAGGCTTTTGTTAAACCACCAATGTATGTAATAAGTCATTTACGTCCAGTGTATATATTCAGCCTTCGGGCTGCAGAACTTTTTCAATAAACCGTCAATTATTATTATTATTATTATTATTACACACACGCACACACACTGATCCTACGAATTCCTCATCTTCCTAGTCAACCTATTCAGCCTTAGTGTGTGTGTGTGTGTGTGTGTGTGTGTGTAAGGCTCTTGCTGTCTGTATTTCCTTTTAATGTTTAAACTATAGCTGTATAATACCACCAAGAAGACGTTGTTCCTTCCTCAGCCAGCCACACCACGGTCCTGAGGGTAGCAATAGCGTCTGGACAACAATTCCTTCCTGAGTGTTAGTGGAGTCAACCAGTGCCTCCCTTACCGTGTGACCACATCAGCAGGAGTACCACGTTGAATAATATACCTGTTGGCCAGTTTGACCTCTGACATCCGGCTGTGACCTTAACCTTTGACCCCCGACATGCACTCTTGTATTCTGACGTTTGACCTTAAACTGTGAACCTGACATTTTGACTTTTGGCACAGACACTTGAACTTAAGCTTATACAGGTGAGTTTATTGATGGTATATATTCGTCGGGGGTATGAATCAAAGTGTTTGTAATGATAATTGTTACATTTCCTCCGGTGGAGTATTTATAAACACTCACGCAGTCGGTCTAACAAACACTTTCCTATACCACGTCCGTTTCTTTTCATACCAACCTTATATAATAATAATAATCTCCTCCCAGTTATTAATACTTCTAGTGAACAATATTCCACTGTTAAATAACTCAAGCTTAACAAATCCTCAAATTCAAGTTGTAGTATTTCCAATAAATATAAATATCAACGGGAAAAATATTAACGCCCGTATTATTAAGCAACATCTTCCCTTGAAGAGGGTCATCGTGTTTCAACCCGAGTTTTAAACTAAATGAGTCCTGAGGGACACCACAGTACAGTACTTAACAGGGTGGTGTGGCGGTAAAATTAACTAATTCCAATATCATGAATTAATTTTATTGGAATTAGTTAATTTTACCGCCACACCACCCCGTTAAGTACTGTACCACGGTGTCCCTCAGGTCTCATTTAGTTTAAAACTCGGGTTGAAACACGACGACCCTCTTCAAGGGAAGATGTTGTTTAATAATACGGGCGTAAACGTCTTATATATGTAATATTTCTTAAAATTTTAGAAGGATCAGAAATACAGAATGTCAAGGTATATAAATAGTAGGGGCGTTGCATCATACCCTACATGATCTACCTACTCAAGGCCCTGACAGGTAAACCTCCATGTGACCACAACACGACCTGGACGCTGTAGTCACCACTAATGCGGCCCTGATCCACGTGAACTAATCTCACCGTCAATATAAACGCCATGTGTGATGAAGGATGATACGTACAGTAGCTAAAACAACTATCTGTGCAGGTGGAGGTCGATATGCTCCGAAATTTTACGTGTGATTAGTGACAGCCCTCATATACCAAAATTTAGTGTCCATGGTCTCATATTGTTTCCCATAAAGTATGCAAAGGTAGTTGTTTTAGCTACTGTACAAACCTTCATCTAGATTCAAGACAGTTCGATCACCACACACCCGAAACACCCCCTCAGTCTCACGAGAAACATACCTCTTCCTGTCCTTCCCTCAGCATGCCATTCCATATGAGAGAGAGCGAGAGAGAGAGAGACGCTATGAGGCACTGTCAGGATGATTGTATTAGGAAGGATCCCCCCAATAACCCTAGTCGTGTTATTTACGTAAACACAGTGAATTGTGGCAATATGAGAGCAGGGTACAATGTAAAGATGGTTCCGTTTTCGCCGGTAGCACAAAAATCACATTGCAGACGACAGGCACATGGCGCCAGCGTCATGGCCGTCGCCGCCGCCACAACTTCCACAAACTCAAAAGTGTTTTGTCTCATACCTTCTCTGCTGCAGCCAGAGAGGAAAAGAGAATGAGAAATGTTCCATTCCGGGTTATAATGTCTCGTATTATGGCCGACGTTTACGGTGCTGAAACATTATCTTCTGGTTTACTCCTGCTTTTTGTACCCCTGGCCGTAAAGAACTACCCCCTCGGGTACACTGCTCACCTACAAACTCCTCAATAAGCAAGATATTTATCTAATACCAGGGTGCAAGTGTAGCCCCCAGGACACACACCTGCCAGGACCATCATCATCTTCCCAAGGACAAATTTTCATCTTTCTCAGGTTTTGGGTTTTTTCTTCAGCTATCTTCCTCTGCACCCTGAAGCTGCCACATGTCTAGCCTAAGCTATTCCTTATCTTCAATTTTATGATTTTTTCAACAAACTTCTTCACTAATGAAGAAATCGAGTTTTTATTATTAAGAGCACGATTTTTTTTAATAATAATTTCAGAGTTTTCTCAACTGTCTTCAGATTCTTGAAGACGTTTCCCCTTTATCCTAGAAAAAAAATGTAGTTTTCCTCCATTAGGCATCAATTATCTACAATAACTTTACAGTTCCTGAACACGTTGCTTGTCTAGGTAAGAACATTACCTTTTTTTGCCAATTATTTCTGAATTTTCTTGAATTACCTTCTTCAAAGACTTTCTCTCGGGACCTCACTTACACCTCTCTCGGTCAGGGATTTACACATCATTTCCTTCATACCAGATCCACATGTTTCCATCATCCACACTGACTCTACCATCACCACTGAGTGAATAGATTTCATCAAGTACTCCAGTAACAGGTTGTGAGCAGTTAGTTGGTAACGTAAAGTTGTGATTGGTTGTTTGGTAATGTTTTGGTAAGGTTGTGAATGGATGTTTGGTAACGTTTACGCTTGGCTGACAACGCTTGTTTGGTAACATTTGGGTGAGGTTGTGAGTTGTTGTTTGGTAATGTGTGGGATGAGGATGATCGGATTATGGAAATGGTTGTCGAGGTGTGATTTCAAGGACCGCTGAGGAGGGCTTGAGTTTGCATAACGACGTGTTGAAATTTTCATGGCTGTCTAGGAAGATGAGGATGATAGTGACGACGATGATGATGATGATGATGAAGATGATGATGATGATGATGACGACGGCGATGGTAATAGTGACGGATAATAATCACACACGCACATACTGAGTAATCACACACACGCATATAACGACAGCGTAACAATCAAGGTACTACAGGTATGAATGGTCACCTGGCGTTCTTTTAGAGTAGAGAAGGGTGACGTCATCTAGTAGCCTACACGTCAGAGGGTGAGAAAGAGACGAACTAAACGTGCAAAAAAAAAGAAAATAAAGAGAAATAAGGTTAAAAAATAAATATATTACGAAAGAACTAATAGACAAAATAGCAGACAATGGATAAGAAATAATGAAGATTAAAAATAAATATACACCACTGTTGGGATATAAGAAAATAGAGAAGAAAATATGTAATAAAAAATATAGGATAATAATGAAAGAATGAAGAAAACATAAAAGAAAAAATCATATCGACTCATACTAAAGTCAACGAAAAATTAAAAGTTAGATACGATTTAAAAAAAAAAAAAGTGTCGATACAAATATGTTGGTAAAATATGAAGAGGATAAAGTTATGACAGAGACACAAACGACTTGAAGATATGAGACAACATTCCATTGCAGGATAATTTTATCTAACCAAAAGTAAGTGAACCTAACGTAAATGACCTAAAAAAGAAAACTAACCTAATTAAACTAAATTAACTTAACTCGCCAAAACTAATCTACTGTGATTAGCTTAAACTAACCGAACTAAGCTAACTAGCCCAAACTAACCTAAACAAGCTTACATAAACTTAAGGAAAGCTAACCTAACTAAGCTAACGAGACCTAACTAACCTAAGATAACCTTTCCTAATTAACCTAACATATCTTAATCTAACCTAATATAACCAAACCTAACCTAACCACACATAACTAAACATTAACCAAACTTCATAAAAAAAAGATACAAAAGTCGCATAAAATCGTTCAACCCCTAAAAGAGAGAGAGAGAGAGAGAGAGAGCGAGAGAGAGAGAGAGAGAGAGAGAGAGAGAAAGAGAGCGAGAGAGAGAGAGAGACACCTCAGCAACTCTCTTTCCACACACACACACACACACGTGGGCACTGGTCGATACGGCAGTTAAATATTTACAAGCGTGAAGACGTTACCTTGTCAGCCATGGCAGACTCTATTATACTAACTGCTTCTACCTACAAATTTATTCTTTCTTTGTTATGTAAACCGGGAGAAAAATAATCTTTAAATTGATCATCTTTATTAACCGTTTGAGGACGATGTTTTAACCCTTTGAGGACGATGTTTTAACCTTTTGAGGACGATGTTTTAACCTTTTGAGGACGATGTTTTAACCTTTGGAGGACGATGTTTTAACCCTTTGAGGACGATGGTTTAACCTTTTGAGGACGATGTTTTAATATCCCTTTGAGGACGATGGTTTAATATCCCTTTGAGGACGAGTTAAAACAAGGTCCCCAAATAGATAAAACTAATTGTCTCAAAGGATTCAAACAACATCCTCAAAATGGAACAACTATCGCCCTTAAATGGTTAAAGATCGTCCTCAAAGTGTTAAGTCATTGTCCTCAAAGCGTTAAACATCGTCCTCAAAGGGTTCAATCATCGTCCTCAAAGGGTTAAACCATCGTCCTCAAAGGGTTAAAATGGGTTCTTGTTATTATATTTCAGTAACAAAGATGGTGGTGTCCAGGTGGTAACTGTCAAGTACAGTAAGACATACTGTAACTTTCTATTTGTAGTGAAGCGTTGAGTGTTCGTATCGGTTTCAGAATAACTTGTGTATTAATGTAACAGACGTATATGATTCTGTAGTATATAACTTTATACCTATAATGTGTTAATTATCTCTTATTATTACTGTTGTTTTCATTATGTTTACAGTTCATTATCTAACTGCTGTAAATAGATGTGTGTGTGTGTGTGTGTGTGTGTGTGTGTGTGTGTGTGTGTACCTTTCTCACCACACAGCCCCAACCCAAAAACCCTGGAAGCATCTGAGTTGGTCTGCATTCTGACCACCTTGAGCCTGACGGCGAGAGATGCACGTCTTAGCACCCTATTACGCTACAGTGTACGGAGGTGTTCGACGGGGAGTCCTGACGTGAATGGTCGAGTTCATGGATGGTTTTACACTATGTTAGCGTTATATAAAGGCACATGTGATATAATTTACTTGATCTGATACGGAGAAATTGTGCTGTGTGTGTGTGTGTGTGTGTGTGTGTTTTAAGTGTGTATTTCTTTGCATGTGGTGGGGCGTTAGTTACGTGTCTGTGTGTTTAAGTGTAATCTACATACATTACTGCGTCTTTGACACACACACACACACACACGCACGTAAGTAATCATGAGCAAATTGATTTAACATAATAATCCCCATAAGAATTGATAATGAATCACGGCAAGGAATACAACTCCCAGGAACCAATAAGATCACACCTTTATCCTAAACGACCCAACGACGTTAGTAAAGTCACGAAAGGAGAAGAAAGGAATTATGATAAATCACCGCCGGAAGAAACCAAAACAGGGAGGAGAGATAAGAATAAATAAGAACACAATATAGGGATTATGCTAGTTAAAAAGTCAAACTTCTTGATAATATTAAATCACAAATATGAATAAAAAAAGCCACCAAGCGGGAAAAAAACTCAGGCTCATGTGTAGTAAATAATAAACGGCAATAAATATGAATCTTGAATTTACTGTAGATTCAGAATCAGTTTACTTCGATTTGTATTCCACAAATGAAAATATATTTTCTTTTATTTTCTGTTGTTTTTATTCATCTAAGAGTTATTAAATTTTTTGTGTGGTAAGGTGTGAGTTAAAACGTGTGAAATACTGAAGAAAATGCTCTCTAATGTATACACCGGGATCGAGGTTGTTAATAGATTCACAAAAAAAAAAATAAGAAGCTTTCTAAATCTTTTGAAATATTTAAATTCATATTGAGGATTTATTAAAATAATAAAATTAATATTGATAACAAAATAATAATAATAATGACTACTAATACTAATACGACAACTTTCTTTTTATTTTTTTCCTACTACAATTACAACTACTACTACTACTATTACTAATACTAAATCTACTACTTCTACTACTAATAATAATAAAGGTCCACAATAAAAATCAAATTTTGTATATTTCACAGGTTACAAGTCAAATATTCAGATATAGGAACACACGAATACAGAGGCAGAAACAGCGTCTTGGTAACCATGGAGACGGACAGATACGATAACAATACTGAAATTATATTCTCAAAAAAGCTCGTAAGGTGAATTTTCCTCGAAACAGAAGTCCAATATTACCGTGTCCCCCCCCACCCCCCCCCCCCCAAGCAGTTTTAAGTGAGATATAATTAGCTCACTTAAAATAACTTAAAATTACTTAATATTTTAGGCGAATTGTCGTCCTGAATTGCAATTCCGAAAAGTTTGTAAGATTAATCAAGTATAGTAAAGGAGGTAAGGTGGATGATGGGTGAGTTCAGTGAGGCGGATAGATGAGTAACGATACATGGGTGTGTTCAGTCAGCTGGATGAGTAACGATGGATGGTTGGGTTGAGTCAGCTGGATGAGTCAGATGGAAAGATGGATGACTGATAATTAAAAATCGTTAAGGTGGATAAATAAAGATGGATGACTAAGGAATGGAATGATAAATTGGATGAAATAAAAAGAATGAGCACAAGAAATGGGGAAGTAGACGGAGAAGAAGGGGAAGGTAAGCTGAGAGAGAGAGAGAGAGAGAGAGAGAGAGGTGTCATCTGGAAGAGAAGTTTTCAAATGCTAACAAAAAATTACCAACACAATATCCTCATAAAAATTTTCTGGATGACGAATTTTTACCCTTCTAATGGATAGTTGTGTCAAGGGCCGTTTACCTCAGTGTTACCTCCCCGTGTTACCTCCCCGTGTTACCTCCCCGTGTTACGTCCCCGTGTCAGGATTACCGACTCATTTTTCACACTTTGAAACAATCAAATAAAAACAAGAGTGGATAACCGACTTTACTTACACTTTAATCTAACAAAAAATAATTATCTTTACTTTACACAAAATATCAAAACAGACGAATGTTTTTCTCTACTTAAATCTCGAGAAAAAATATTATTAATTTTTACCAATACTAAAATTTCGGGATTTTTTTTTTTACTTTACACTCAAATAACGAAAAATACCAAACATTTTCTTTAAAGTATATATTAACTCAAATGTGAAAAAATAAAAAATAAAAACAAATACCGATGTTTATGAGTAGAAATCTCATTTACATATATATCGCCATGGGTAAAATTCTTATGCTCTATTAAAGGGAATTAAGGACCTACGACTTAGTGGTGTAATGACCCTCTTCCAAGAGATTAATTATTCTTATAAGTAAGGATAAAAAAAGGTTACAATTTTCAAACTTTAAATTCTTGATAGAGTAGAGCGTTACTAGCTCTTACAAGTTCGACCTGAATTGTCTGGTGAAGAAAGTCAATCACCAGTTTATTCTATATATTGATAGTTATCTAAGAAGTAACCCGATACAGTACACTCGTAATATCTTTTATATCGACATATATCTGAGAAGTAGAACGATTCATTAACAATTTCCATCTCAATTTATTTCCGCCTCAACCCTCGTCAACCTATCGTGGTGTGAGTACTTCCCCCACTGTAGTGGACAAGGTTCACCTAAAGAGCTCTAACTAGTTAACTCACATCTTACCTGTCAGGATGAACACCAATAATAATTGCAGGTAACGCAAAGTGCCAAGCTCACCTTAATTGAATATCATGACGTGAGCAGATTTAAGGCGAGGATAAATGTATTTTGATAATATTCATCAATGACGATAATTTTATTTTAATATTTTTTTATTATCCTGTAGAGTATATACAAGTATTTGAAATAAACTATAGTATATCTCGGTGCTTGAACTAGGTGTAAGAGGTTTATTCTGTAACTTAAAAACACAGAAAAGAGGTCATACAGCCACAGTAGCTAAGTATATTGTATGTGTTATGTAAATATGTTTGAATGAAGAACAGTAATGTGTATTATTCATTAGCATATTCCACTGTAGTATAAAATAGAGTGTGTGTGTGTGTGTGTGTGTGAGTGTGTGTGTGTGTGTGTGTGTGTGTGTGTGTGTTCTCTGCGTATATATGACTGAATTGAATAATTTATTTTACTTGCCAGTCACTTGCTACAGACATACACAAGTTTTGGGTGAAAAAACAAATAAGTTTAGATCCCTACGCAATTCACTTTACACTTACAAAGACACAGGTCCCATAAGTAGTTCTATTCGGTGCTCAAAATTCACTCTACACCACCATGACTAATAACCTGGTGCAGTATTTGTAAGCACACACACGAATAAACACGAGGCAGATGCGACTGCTGTGTATTCATTCAGATTTAAGACAATGATTTGTTTGATGATGAAATGCCATAGAACTGTAAAAGACCAGATAAAATCAAGGAATCACCTGAAGATCAACCCCTAGATTATTTCACCTGTTAAATAAACGACCTAGCGATATCTGGGGACTAGGTTAGGTTAAAGTCAAGTTGTGTTAAGTAATGTTAGATTAGGACGGGTTGGGTTGGGTTAGGTTAGGTTAGGTTAGGTTAGGATGGGATATGTTCGGATAGATTAGGTTAGATTAGTGTTAGGGTGTTTGATCTAAATGAGAAATAAGCTCGAGATTGGGGCTAATGTTTGTTCAGGTAATCCAAGTTAAAATACATGAATTATCCACAGAAGACTACACCCCCAACACGTCACAGAAATCTAGAGAAATATCAGATACAAGAGATGGGAATATTCTGAACCTCGAGTATATTTACCACCCTCCCTCACAAGTACTATCAGGTGTCTTACTGAGTTTAGTGAACGATGGTGTAATAAATTCGTTTTCTTCTCAGTGTCAACATATTTTGCAAATAGGGAGCATCTGACAAGAGTACTGTCAACCATACTAAGAACACCAGGCAAGAGGACCACCAATCATACTAAGAACACCAAGCAAGAGGACCACCAATCATACTAAGAACACCAAGCAAGAGGACCACCAACCATACTAAGAACACCAGGCAAGAGGACCACCAACCATACTAAGAACACCAAGAGAGGACCACCAATCATACTAAGAACACCAAGCAAGAGGACCACCAACCATACTAAGAACATCAGGCAAGAGGACCACCAACCATACTAAGAACACCAAGCAAGAGGACCACCAACCATACTAAGAACACCAGGAGAGGACCACCAACCATACTAAGAACACCAGGCAAGAGGACCACCAACCATACTAAGAACATCAGGCAAGAGGACCACCAACCATACTAAGAACACCAGGAGAGGACCACCAACCATACTAAGAACACCAGGCAAGAGGACCACCAACCATACTAAGAACATCAGGCAAGAGGACCACCAACCATACTAAGAACACCAAGCAAGAGGACCACCAACCATACTAAGAACACCAGGAGAGGACCACCAACCATACTAAGAACACCAGGCAAGAGGACCACCAACCATACTAAGAACACCAGGCAAGAGGACCACCAACCATACTAAGAACACCAGGAGAGGACCACCAACCATACTAAGAATATCAGGAAAGAGGACCACCAACCATACTAGGAACACCAGGAGAGGACCACCAACCATACTAAGAACACCAGGCAAGAGGACCACCAACCATACTAAGAACACCAGGAGAGGACCACCAACCATACTAAGAACACCAGGAGAGGACCACCAACCATACTAAGAACACCAGGCAAGAGGACCGCCAACCATACTAAGAACACCAGGCAAGAGGACCACCAACCATACTAAGAACACCAGGCAAGACGACCACCAACCATACTAAGAAAACCAGGAGAGGACCACCAACCATACTAAGAACACCAGGAGAGGACCACCAGCCATACTAAGAACACCAGGAGAGGACCACCAACCATACTAAGAACACCAGGACCACCAACCATACTAAGAACATCTGGCAACAGGACCACCAACCATACTAAGAACACCAGGAGAGGACCACCAACCATACTAAGAACACCAGGCAACAGGACCACCAACCATACTAAGAACACCAGGAGAGGACAACCAGCCATACTAAGAACATCTGGCAACAGGACCACCAACCATACTAAGAACACCAGGCAAGAGGACCACCAACCATACTAAGAACATCTGGCAACAGGACCACCAACCATACTAAGAACACAAGGCAAGAGGACAACCAGCAATACTAAGAACATCTGGCAACAGGATCACCAACCATACTAAGAACATCTGGCAACAGGACCACCAACCATACTAAGAACACAAGGCAAGAGGACAACCAGCCATACTAAGAACATCTGGCAACAGGATCACCAACCATACTAAGAACATCTGGCAACAGGACCACCAACCATACTAAGAACATCAGGCAAGAGGACCACCAACCATACTAAGAACATCTGGCAACAGGACCACCAACCATACTTAGAACATCTGGCAACAGGACCACCAACCATACTAAGAACATCTGGCAACAGGACCACCAACCATACTAAGAACATCTGGCAACAGGACCACCAACCATATTAAGAACATCTGGCAACAGGACCACCAACCATACTAAGAACATCTGGCAACAGGACCACCAACCATACAAAGAACATCAGGCAAGAGGACCACCAACCATACTAAGAACATCAGGCAACAGGACCACCAACCATACTAAGAACATCAGGCAAGAGGACCACCAACCATACTAAGAACATCAGGCAAGAGGACCACCAACCATACTAAGAACACCAGGCAAGAGGACCACCAACCATACTAAGAAAATCTGGCAAGAGGACCACCAACCATACTAAGAACACCAGGCAAGAGGACCACCAACCATACTAAGAAAATCTGGCAAGAGGACCACCAACCATACTAAGAACACCAGGCAAGAGGACCACCAACCATACTAAGAGCACCAGGCAAGAGGACCACCAACCATACTAAGAAAATCTGGCAAGAGGACCACCAACCATACTAAGAACACCAGGCAAGAGGACCACCAACCATACTAAGAACACCAAGCAAGAGGACCACCAACCATACTAAGAACACCAGGAGAGGACCACCAACCATACTAAGAAAATCTGGCAAGAGGACCACCAACCATACTAAGAACATCAGGCAACAGGACCACCAACCATACTAAGAACATCAGGCAAGAGGACCACCAACCATACTAAGAACATCAGGCAAGAGGACCACCAACCATACTAAGAACACCAGGCAAGAGGACCACCAACCATACTAAGAAAATCTGGCAAGAGGACCACCAACCATACTAAGAACACCAGGCAAGAGGACCACCAACCATACTAAGAAAATCTGGCAAGAGGACCACCAACCATACTAAGAACACCAGGCAAGAGGACCACCAACCATACTAAGAACACCAGGCAAGAGGACCACCAACCATACTAAGAAAATCTGGCAAGAGGACCACCAACCATACTAAGAACACCAGGCAAGAGGACCACCAACCATACTAAGAACACCAAGCAAGAGGACCACCAACCATACAAAGAACACCAGGAGAGGACCACCAACCATACTAAGAAAATCTGGCAAGAGGACCACCAACCATACTAAGAACATCTGGCAACAGGACCACCAACCATACTAAGAACACCAGGCAAGAGGACCACCAACCATACTAAGAACACCAGGAGAGGACCACCAACCATACTAAGAAAATCTGGCAAGAGGACCACCAACCATACTAAGAACACCAGGCAAGAGGACCACCAACCATATTAAGAAAATCTGGCAAGAGGACCACCAACCATACTAAGAACACCAGGCAAGAGGACCACCAACCATACTAAGAACACCAGGCAACAGGACCACCAACCATACTAAGAAAATCTGGCAAAAGGACCACCAACCATACTAAGAACACCAGGCAAGAGGACCACCAACCATACTAAGAACACCAAGCAAGAGGACCACCAACCATACTAAGAACACCAGGAGAGGACCACCAACCATTCTAAGAAAATCTGGCAAGAGGACCACCAACCATACTAAGAACATCTGGCAACAGGACCACCAACCATACTAAGAACACCAGGCAAGAGGACCACCAACCATACTAAGAACACCAGGCAAGAGGACCACCAACCATACTAAGAACACCAAGCAAGAGGACCACCAACCATACTAAGAACACCAGGAGAGGACCACCAACCATACTAAGAACACCAGGAGAGGACCACCAACCATACTAAGAACACCAAGCAAGAGGACCACCAACCATACTAAGAACACCAGGCAAGAGGACCACCAACCATACTAAGAAAATCTGGCAAGAGGACCACCAACCATACTAAGAAAATCTGGCAAGAGGACCACCAACCATACTAAGAAAATCTGGCAAGAGGACCACCAACCATACTAAGAAAATCTGGCAAGAGGACCACCAACCATACTAAAAACATCTGGCAACACGACCACCAACCATACTAAGAACATCTGGCAACAGGAGCACCAACCATACTAAGAACATCTGGCAACAGGAGCACCAACCATACTAAGAACATCTGGCAACAGGACCACCAACCATACTAAGAACATCTGGCAACAGGAGCACCAATCATACTAAAAACATCTGGCAACAGGACCACCAACCATACTAAAAACATCTGGCAACAGGATCACCAACCATACTAAGAACACCAGGAGAGGACCACCAACCATACTAAAAACATCAGGCAACAGGACCACCAACCATACTAAGAACATCTGGCAACAGGACCACCAACCATACTAAGAACATCTGGCAACAGGAGCACCAACCATACTAAAAACATCTGGCAACAGGATCACCAACCATACTAAGAACACCAGGAGAGGACCACCAACCATACTAAAAACATCAGGCAACAGGACCACCAACCATACTAAGAACACCAGGCAAGAGGACCACCAACCATACTAAGAACACCAGGCAAGAGGACCACCAACCATACTAAAAACATCTGGCAACAGGACCACCAACCATACTAAAAACATCAGGCAAGAGGACCACCAACCATACTAAGAACATCTGGCAACAGGACCACCAACCATACTAAGAACATCTGCCAACAGGACCACCAACCATACTAAGAACACCAGGCAAGAGGACCACCAACCATACTAAGAACACCAGGCAAGAGGACCACCAACCATACTAAGAACACCAAGCAAGAGGACCACCAACCATACTAAGAACACCAGGCAAGAGGACCACCAACCATACTAAAAACATCTGGCAACAGGACCACCAACCATACTAAGAACACCAGGCAAGAGGACCACCAACCATACTAAGAAAATCTGGCAAGAGGACCACCAACCATACTAAGAAAATCTGGCAAGAGGACCACCAACCATACTAAAAACATCTGGCAACAGGACCACCAACCATACTAAGAACACCAGGAGAGGACCACCAACCATACTAAGAACACCAGGCAAGAGGACCACCAACCATACTAAGAAAATCTGGCAACAGGACCACCAACCATACTAAGAACATCTGGCAACAGGAGCACCAACCATACTAAAAACATCTGGCAAGAGGACCACCAACCATACTAAAAACATCTGGCAACAGGAGCACCAACCATACTAAAAACACCAGGAGAGGATCACCAACCATACTAAGAACATCTGGCAACAGGACCACCAACCATACTAAGAACACCAGGAGAGGACCACCAACCATACTAAGAACATCAGGCAAGACGACCACCAACCATACTAAGAACATCTGGCAACAGGAGCACCAACCATACTAAGAACACCAGGAGAGGACCACCAACCATACTAAGAACATCAGGCAAGACGACCACCAACCATACTAAGAACATCTGGCAACAGGAGCACCAACCATACTAAGAACACCAGGAGAGGACCACCAACCATACTAAGAACACCAGGAGAGGACCACCAACCATACTAAGAACATCTGGCAACAGGAGCACCAACCATACTAAGAACATCTGGCAACAGGAGCACCAACCATACTAAGAACATCTGGCAAGAGGACCACCAACCATACTAAGAACACCAGGCAAGAGGACCACCAACCATACTAAGAAAATCTGTCAAGAGGACCACCAACCATACTAAGAACAGGCAAGAGGACCACCAACCATACTAAGAACACCAGGCAAGAGGACCACCAACCATACTAAGAAAATCTGGCAAGAGGACCACCAACCATACTAAGAACACCAGGCAAGAGGACCACCAACCATACTAAGAACACCAAGCAAGAGGACCACCAACCATACTAAGAACACCAGGAGAGGACCACCAACCATACTAAGAAAATCTGGCAAGAGGACCACCAACCATACTAAGAACATCTGGCAACAGGAGCACCAACCATACTAAAAACATCTGGCAAGAGGACCACCAACCATACTAAAAACATCTGGCAACAGGACCACCAACCATACTAAGAACACCAGGAGAGGATCACCAACCATACTAAGAACATCTGGCAACAGGACCACCAACCATACTAAGAACACCAGGCGAGGACCACCAACCATACTAAGAACATCAGGCAAGACGACCACCAACCATACTAAGAACATCTGGCAACAGGAGCACCAACCATACTAAGAACACCAGGAGAGGACCACCAACCATACTAAGAACACCAGGAGAGGACCACCAACCATACTAAGAACATCTGGCAAGAGGAGCACCAACCATACTAAGAACATCTGGCAACAGGAGCACCAACCATACTAAGAACATCTGGCAACAGGAGCACCAACCATACTAAGAGCATCTGGCAACAGGAGCACCAGCCATACTAAGGGTGACATGAGTGTATGATCAAAGACTCAGAGCCTGTGTGTCATGGGTGATGATGGACTGTGTTCCACCCTCACCGACTAGTGTTCCACCATCACCGGCTAGTGTTCCACCATAGCCGGCTAGTGTTCCACCATCACCGACTAGTGTTCCACCATCACCGGCTAGTGTTCCACCATCACCGGCTAGTGTTCCACCATCACCGGCTAGTGTTCCACCATCACCGGCTAGTGTTCAACCATCACCGGCTAGTGCTACACCTTCTATCCAGTGTTTCTCTCTTACCAATATATCAATGAATGAATTACTATATCACACACACACACACACACACACACACACACACACACACACACACACACACACACACACACACACACACACACTGGTAATAATGACCTTTCAGTATCGCTGATCGTATACTCAAGATGTTATGTTAATCACCCCCTTATGGTAAGACTCAAGACAGATGGAGTTATGCAGCGGCAAGAACAGGTGATGAGTGAGCCAGGTGGTCATCTCAGAGATATCGACTCCCTTCACGGATCCATCCATCATCGGCCCCAGTAACAATTCGAACCTAAAGTTCCTTAGTTACGAATTCATTACTGCAACAACCACTACCTCTCTTGGTTCGTTTACTTGGCACTGTGCTGCATTTGGCATCCTCCTGAGGCGTGACGTATGGCAGAGTTTGCAGGAGTGTTGAGGTGAGTGGCGGGGCTGGCAGCCTCGTGGATGGTAACGTTACAGAGAGGCCGACCAACCATCGAACGAAACGGATCAATGTATCGAACGAGTATATCCTGAGGCGCGTCGTAGTTTCAATAATTGATGGACATTCAACAAACATTTCACTTTCGGGAGGAGGTAGTGAGACATAAGGGTTTCCCTACACGGCCTCAAACACGTTATGATGGATGACAACACAAAGGATTGAACGAGGTATATTTTTCGATGATACAAATGTTGCAGCGACCGTGTGAAGGAGGTACAGCAGAGTTCACGTCACGTGTGAGCGAGGAGGTGGGGGGGGGGGGGGCGCTACCTTGAACACTCACTCCACAGTCCCTCACACGAGCACGACACGCCAGTTGGGACACACGAGCGACATTAGCAATGGCATTATAAGCATGAAAGATGAGATTTACGACTGTCTTCTAAATCCTCCAATAATGATTAATAATGATTACTCGGACTGGCCGGGTGACCACCATCATTAAGCTATTGTGGCCAGGTGGACACCCGGGCCGAGCGTTACCTTTATCACAAAATCAGGTCACTTGCTGACATTTATTAGACCAACTGTGTACACCGTTATGATGACCTACAACAGCCACAACACAGAGTCTACGAGGTCCTTTCTATAAATTTTCTCCCTACGACAGCTCGTCATTCTGTCTGTTTATCGGTTTTCCAGTATTTGAGTTTGTCTGCGTTTCCCTTCGATTATCTAGAATCTAGATGAACAGAAATCCAACTTTATTATTCTCACATTCATATATTGTACTGTACTTCCCGGGTCACTCTCCCATGATTACCTCACTACTGTCTTGTCTCTTCTAGCTCCGTCATCTACCCTCTCTTCCCTCTTCCCAATTATCGTGTTTCTTTGTCAATTCTGTTTTTCGTTGTCTTTCCTCCTGTCGTACCGTCGGTTTCCTCCTCAACCCCACATTGGTGGCAGGTGACTCTGTCCCTTCACCTCTCCCCTTCTTCTCTCTCCCTACAACAGACCCCAGGTGAACTCCTCATTCTTTTTACTCTCCCTCGTCATTTATCTCCTTTGCCCTCTTCTCTTTACCTCCACTCCTCGTCTCCTTACCTCCACTCCTCTTCCCCTATCCTTCCTCTTACAGCCTTTCGACGATCCCCTCCTAACCTCAAGCACTTCTCCCTTCTCCTACCTACCATCTCCTTTTCCCCTCTCCCTCCTGCATCTCTTACCTCTCCCTATCTTCCCTAAGCCCCCTCCTACCTATCCCTCATCTCGTATCTCCCCCTCCCTTCCTCCAGTCCCCTTCCACCCTTCACTCATCCCGTCATCCACTCCCTCCACCCCCCTGCAGTGTCCAAGATTGGCAGGCTGACATTTGGCTGTTCACCCAAGGTACGTTCCACGGACACGTGACGTACGGACGGTGGAATGTCTCCATTAATTTTGAAAGTTAGTCAAAAGAAAGGCGGTGTTCATTCGTGAGGAGAGTGGAGGCGGGTTGAGATGTCATTAAGATTCGTTTTTGTTTAAAGATCGTTTGAGGTAAGAGTTGCTGCGTGTGAAAACAGATGAATGGATGATAAGGGCGGTAAGTGGAGCGAAGAAAGGACTACAAGCATATCCCAAATTAAAAAACAGTAGCAGACAGCAATTAGAATTTAGTAATATTTTTAAGTTGGGAGAGGGATGATAAGTGAAGTGTGTCCCAGTCGAAGAGGAGTTAGGTTAGGTTAAGGTCAGGCAAGGTCAGGTGTGGTTTGGTTTGGTCTGGTTTGGTTTGGTTTGGTTTGGTTTGGTTTGGTTTGGTTTGGTCTGGTTTGGTTTGGGTTAGATTAAGTTGGGGTCCAGTTATCTCAAAGGCCAAATGACAGGATTTGGTAGTGTTGACTGCAAGAAGCTGGGGGAAGACGAACAGACAGACAGACACAGTAAAAAGAAAAAGAAAATGGTGGACTCACTGACACTGACGTGTGGCTACGATAAGACTATCTACCAGACGTAAACATTCTTCATGGCTATTAGATGGATATATATATATATATATATATATATATATATATATATATATATATATATATATATATATATATATATTTATATATATATATATATATATATATATATATATATATATATATATATATATATATAGCATAAACTTGTAAAAATTCAACATTGCTTTTTTCGCTGGGGAAGATAATGTGTACTAGTAAAAATGCAACATCACTATTACTTTGGGAAACACTATATACATATACACAAACCTACAACATCGCTATTACTCACTGAAAGACTATGTATAATAAGTAAACATTTAACATCATTACACTGGAGGAAAACTATGTAAACACGTCAACATTCAACATTTCTCACACGTTAGGGTTAGAACAACTGTATTTACAAGTAAAAGCTGTAAATTCGTCACAAGACACACCATGAGAAGCTCTGTATCACCACCAGAATGTAACAGTGTCTTCCGTGTGTCTTTTGGTACATAAGTGCAGGAATGAGATAATTTAGTCTGACCACGTTCTTGACTGGTGATACCAACACGGAGGAGAGGAGCTCTGTTATACAGGAGGAAATTTATCGCATGATCTGCTATTAGAGAGCACACACACATGAGCAGCACATGCACATAGAACACACACACACACATGAGCAGCACATGCACATAGAACACACACACACACATGAACAACACATGCACATAGAACACACACACACAGAAACATTAACAGAGAAATAACGAACATGAACAGAGAACACACGCACAAACATGAACAGAGAACACACACACACACACACACACACACACACACACACACATATATGAACAACACATGAACATAGCACACACAGAAACATGAATAGAGAACAAACGAACATGAAGAGAGAACACACAAACTTGAACAGATAACATACAAACATGAACAGAGAACACACAAGTATGAACAGAGAACACACACACACATAAATAGAGAACATACAAACATGAACAGAGAACACACAAACTTGAACAGATAACATACAAACATGAACAGAGAACACACAAGTATGAACAGAAAACACACACACACACACATGAACAGAGAACACACAAACATGAACATAGAACACACACACACACACATGAACAGTGAACACACAAACATGAACAGAGAACACACACACATATGAACATAGAACACACACATGAACAGAGAACACACACATGAACAGAAAACATACAAACATGAACAGAAAACACACAAACATGAACAGAAAACACACACACATGAAAAGAGAACACACACACACACACAAAACAAGAGACAGGCACGTCAATAAGAAACACATACTGAAAAAAACCCAGAAGATACATAAACACACAAAGGATACAGACCAGTAGTGAACAAAAGTCAATAGAACACACATACATAGTGAACACACATCAATGGAGCACACATCAGTGGTGAACATACATTTATAAAACACACACATCAAAAAACCCACAGAGAACACCAAAAGCACCCTTGTTAGTCGTTCGTGCACTGTCACTAATGAAGCTGAAAATCGTAACATTCGTATTTTTTAGCCTTACTCAAATGTGTTATGTCTGCTATTTCCAGCCCCTCTTAAGTGTAAAGTTTGTCGTTTTCAGCCCCTCTAAAGTGTACAGTTTGTCGTTTTCAGCCCCTCTTAAGTGTAAAGTTTGTCGTTTTCAGCCCCTCTTAAGTGTAAAGTTTGTCGTTTTCAGCCCCTCTTAAGTGTAAAGTTTGTCGTTTTCAGCCCCTCTAAAGTGTACAGTTTGTCGTTTTCAGCCCCTCTAAAGTGTAAAGTTTGTCGTTTTCAGCCCCTCTTAAGTGTACAGTTTGTCGTTTTCAGCCCCTCTTAAGTGTAAAGTTTGTCGCTTTCAGCCCCTCTAAGTTGTAAAGTTGGTCGTTTTCAGTCGTTCTTAAGTGTAAAATTAACAATTTCCTGCAGTTCTCGTCATGTTCTGTAGGTAAGTTGCGTTCACTTACAGTAAGTCAGAAGGCTCATTTAAGTGTACTACATTCTCGTAAGTAAAAACAGTAGGCACTCGTAAAACAGGTTCTGATAAGTTTATCGTTAATCTTAAGTAATTCTAGTCATTGTTAAGTATTAAGTTGGCCCCATTCTAGTCATTGTTTAGTGTTAAGTTGGCCCCATTCTAGTCATTGTTAAGTGTTAAGTTGGCCCCATTCTAGTCATTGTTAAGTGTTAAGTTGGCCCCATTCTAGTCGTTGTTAAGTGTTAAGTTGGCCCCATTCTAGTAATTGTTAAGTGTTAAGTTGGTCCCATTCTAGTCATTGTTAAGTATTAAGTTGGCCCCATTCTAGTCATTGTTAAGTGTTAAGTTGGCCCCATTCTAGTCATTGTTAAGTGTTAAGTTGGCGCATTATAATCTTTGTTAAATAAAAAGCCTCAATTCTAATGGTCCAACGTTCTGTTAATTTGGGCAACATTGTTAGTAACTCTCGATAAAGTTATTCAATATTCTTAGATAACACGAATAACAAAATCATTATATACAGTATTCCTCCCTCCCTTCTTCCTCTACACTGTTAGAAAATTTTGTATTTTTTACACGTTTCTTCTGTATTTCCCAACAGGGAAAGCGTAGTAATTTAAATCAATTTATTTTTTCTGCAAAATATTTCATACTGTCTCTTCCTCTCTTTTAATTTGCTAGATTATCAATAACTGACATATTATAATAAAATATACACTTCATGACGCAAAGAACATTTAAAATTGCATGTTAATGCTGTTATTCCTATATGGAATTACTGGTTATGCGGTTCGCGATTGTTTGCTCTTCGCGTTCGTCGTATGTCCGTGTTTGTTTACATTAATTCCAAGAGGCGCCACATCATCACATGGCCCGTTGAAGCGGAAGGCACCTTAAGGTCAGTGGTTTCCCTCTTAAGTATATTCTAAGGAGATATGCCCTAGCCTATATAGCTAGATTAATGGTAAAGCTTTACAATGGATGACAGATTTATGCTTGACATCGACGGGATAATTGTCAACGACCACGTCAGCACCTTTGATTCCGGTTAAGCTATGCTGTTTACTGAATATTACATCTTCAACATCAAATATCCTATTGAAACTGCAGCAACACTGGAGTTTATTCAAAGGTAATTCCTGACTGTACATCTAAAATTAAGGAAGTCTAATCAATACTAAAAAACTAATGTATCCATTACCTGTTGATATACTATAATAACAGTGTCCTAAAGTAGCATATTATTGCAGGTGATCTTCATGTGATCTCTAAGTTGTGCACACATCTACTCGTAAATGAAGGAAATGGTTGTAAGTGAAGGAAATGGTTATAAATGAAGAAACTGCTTGTAAATGAAGGAAATACTCGTAAATGAAGGAAATACTCGTAAATGAAGGAAATATTCATAAATGAAGGAAATACTCGTAAATGAAGGAAATACTCGTAAATGAAGGAAATATTCGTAAATGAAGGAAATACTCGTAAATGAAGGACATACTCGTAAATGAAGGACATACTCGTCAACACATCAAGCTCTCGTTACTTGGATGGACCAACACAATAAATGCTCATAACCTCACCAAACACACACACAAAAAATAAAAATAAATAAATACTCTTATATAAAAGAAACAAATTTACTCTCTCTCTCTCTCTCTCTCTCTCTCTCTCTCTCTCTCTCTCTCTCTCTCTCTCTAAAAAAAAATAACAATAATCGTTCAATACGCCCACGTTATGCTGAGTATCGCTGGCGTTTGTTGGGGACCGTCGCGCTGGTCACGTCCGCAGTGTACTTGATGGCACTCTATGCGGCACTTGCTGATACCAGTACCGGGCAATGTAAATGTTCCCTGTTTATAGACTCTGGTTGGTATGAATCTTTCCAGCATGTGGTTTCCGGCCGGCCAGTTTAACCTTGCTGATTGGTGTGTAAGAGTAGTTGCTTCTTCCCCTCCCTCCCCTCCCTTTCTCCCCTTCCCCCCTTTCTCCCCTTTCCTCCCCTATCCTTCTTCTTCTACATTTTCTTACCGCCCTAACCATGTCTCTATTAAGTGTAAAGTTGATCCCATTCTAGTCTTACTTATGTGTAAAGTTGATCCCATTCTAGTCATTGTTAAGTGCTAAGTTGGCCCCATTATAATCTTTGTTAAATAGTCTCAATTCTAATGGTCCAACGTTATGTTAATTTTGGCAACATTGTTAGTAACTCTCGATAAAGTTATTCAATGTTCTTAGATAACACGAATATACAGTATTTCAACTAATGTGTGTGTGTGTGTGTGTGTGTGTGTGTGTGTGTGTGTGTGTTCTGGTAATTTAGTGATAAAACACACAAAGACTTTTCCCATGAACAAACTTTATATACTCCACATTATGTTGTTGAGGATGTTGGAAATTAAATAAATAAAATATATACCGGCATGAGAGAGAGAGAGAGAGAGAGAGAGAGAGAGAGAGAGAGAGAGAGAGAGAGAGAGAGAGAGAGAGAGAGAGACTTCAAAACAAGAAATACACCAGAAATTATCTCATCCAATATTAACGGCGATAAAATTGGGCACGTGACAGCCCCCTCCCTCCTCCCCCTGCCCCCACCAACCCCTTACCATCCCTCCTTCCCCTTTTCCCTCCTCTCCCCCCATGATTCCATCTACCTCTCCCCTTTATCATTCCTCCCTCCCTTCTTCCCCTCTACCTCTCTAAACACATGTTAGTTCAGTTCTTGTATTATATCCCATTTCTTAGGACAAACACTGAAGCGTGACAAAAAAAAATTAAAAACACAAAAATCTGATTGTAAAAAATTAATAATGAGGTAAATATTTAGAAGTTGCCATACGCGGAAATTTGACCTTTACTTGTGTCTGTCTTTGAGGGAGAGGGAAATTGTGGTGAATAAACACTTAAAGGGAACTAGAAATGTCCGAATAACTCAAAAACTATAAATTTACAATATAGAGTTCCATGCTTGGCAACTTCCAAATATTAAACAAAATAAAATCAGCCTGTGAAAATATTTAAACAGCATCATCACCAATTTATTTAGGGAAGAAAGCCACACACACACACATATATATATATATATATATTATATATATATATATATATATATATATATATATATATATATATATATATATATATATATATATATATATATATAAGAATATACCATTGTTACAACTCTATTTCAATTCTCGTTTTCTGTGTAAAAAGCACATTTTACTGAGCTAAAATGAGTTTCTTGAGTCAGCCTTCTTCCTTGCGTTAAAATTACTTCCCTCATCCCTTACACTTCTTCCTTCTCTTCTTGTGCATTTTCCTTCATTCTCTCCCGTACCTCATTCACTTTGTTCCCTTCCTCAGCCTCACCTGTAATTAACCTGTGCTACCGTTTCAGGTAGGCTAAGTTCATTCCTCCCGTCTCCTTCTTTAAACTCTCCCACTCACCTCCCGTCTCCCTCTATACACACACTCACCTCCCGTCTCCCCCTATACACACACTCACCTCCCGTCTCCCTCTATACACACACTCACATCCCGTCTCCCCCTGTACACACTACCATTCATCTTCCTCACAACACCTCAACCAACTTTCTTTAACATGTAAATTTTTTCCTAAACTATAACGAATAAACATTTACAAATCTTAGGTTATAATGTTCAGTAACATCTGTAAGTGTGTAAATTTCCTCAAAATGTTCATGGATGTTAAAGTGATTTATCATTACCGTTGGTCTAGGAAGTGAGATGAAGTCGAGTACCGAAGTGTTTTATTTACATGTAGTTGTTAGTGTAGCATGTCGTCTGTCATTGTAGATAGAAATGATCGTTATAATGAACACCAGCGTAATGATTCCACTCGTCGGTGACCTGGAGGAGCTAATGATACCTCAAGCAATAGGGTGTGAGATTTCAATTCATCTCTTTATATCACAAGAGGTTTTAATATTGTCGAGGAAGCGGAGATGTGTGTGGCCCCTTGTAGACGTTATTTAAGGGGACCACAGTCAGGAATATACATGTGTCGGTGAGGCCCTGACACGAGACATTTTTTTTTCTCAAGTGTTAATTTAGGAACAAAAAAAAAAGTCTTGATGAATTCTAGTATTCTAACTTTTTTTGTTTAGTCTTCTGTCCAACACTTCCTCTACCTCGTCTCTCCATAATTATCTCCCCTTCCTCCCGCTGTCACCTCCATTGACGTCTACTACTACTACTATTACCCTTTAACTGGCCTACCTCAGGTAATCTGGCCTCTACCTTCCGTTTTTAAGTCACCCTTTTCATCCTATTTTAGCCGCCTCACTCACTTCCACCACCTGCTAAATCCTGCGGCAGAAAAAATCTATGACGTCACTAATTAATCTAAGCTTGCCAGGTTGGGGGGTGGGGGAAGGCTCTCTCACCTGTTACCACATATCCTAACTCTCTCACCACATTTACGCCACCTTCCCCTCCCCTCCTCACCCCTCCTCTCCTCACCCCCAGAGTCTCCCCCACCAAGGCTTGCATAACCATCTAGTAGAAATCAGGAGGAACATCTCAGGAATGGCTGGAGGGGGGGGGGGGGGGGGGTTAAGGTCATGTGCTTCAGTTGGTAAAAAAAAAAGAGCCCCATTTAGTCACATCTCTCAGGTGTTGTTCAGGTGAATATAAATTTGTAAGCTTTATCCATCCCCCTCACAACTCCCTCCTCCAAGTCCATCACCACTCCCTCCATCTCCCTCACCACTCACTCCATCTCTTCCATCTCCCTCACCATTCACTCCATCTCCCTCACCACTCACTCCATCTCCCTCACCACTCACTCCATCTCTTCCATCTCCCTCACCACTCCCTCCATCTCCCTCACCACTCACTCCATCTCCCTCACCACTCCCTCCATCTCTTCCATCTCCCTCACCACTCACTCCATCTCCCTCACCACTCACTCCATCTCTTCCATCTCCCTCACCACTCACTCCATCTCCCTCACCACTCCCTCCATCTCCCTCACCACTCACTCCATCTCCCTCACCACTCACTCCATCCCTCCCATCTCCCTCACCACTCCCTCCATCTCCCTCACCACTCACTCCATCTCCCTCACCACTCCCCCCATCTCTTCCATCTCCCTCACCACTCACTCCATCTCTTCCATCTCCCTCACCACTCACTCCATCTCTTCCATCTCCCTCACCACTCCCTCCATCTCCCTCACCACTCCCTCCATCTCCCTCACCACTCCCTCCATCTCGTCCATCTCCCTCACCACTCCCACCATCTCCCTCACCACTCACTCCATCTCCCTCACCATTCACTCCATCTCCCTCACCACTCCCTCCATCTCCCTCACCACTCACTCCATCTCCCTCACCACTCACTCCATCTCTTCCATCTCCCTCACCACTCACTCCATCTCCCTCACCACTCCCTCCATCTCCCTCACCACTCCCTCCATCTCCCTCACCACTCACTCCATCTCCCTCACCACTCCCCCCATCTCTTCCATCTCCCTCACCACTCACTCCATCTCTTCCATCTCCCTCACCACTCACTCCATCTCTTCCATCTCCCTCACCACTCCCTCCATCTCCCTCACCACTCCCTCCATCTCCCTCACCACTCCCTCCATCTCGTCCATCTCCCTCACCACTCCCACCATCTCCCTCACCACTCCCTCCATCTCCCTCACCACTCACTCCATCTCCCTCACCATTCACTCCATCTCCCTCACCACTCCCTCCATCTCCCTCACCACTCACTCCATCTCCCTCACCACTCACTCCATCTCTTCCATCTCCCTCACCACTCACTCCATCTCCCTCACCACTCCCTCCATCTCCCTCACCACTCACTCCATCTCCCTCACACCACTCCCTCCATCTCCCTCACCACTCCCTCCATCTCCCTCACCACTCACTCCATCTCCCTCACCACTCCCCCATCTCTCCATCTCCCTCACCACTCCTCCTCTCCATCTCCCTCACCACTCCCTCCATCTCCCTCACCACTCCCTCCATCTCCCTCACCACTCACTCCATCTCCCTCACCATTCACTCCATCTCCCTCACCACTCCCTCCATCTCTTCCATCTCCCTCACCACTCCCTCCATCTCCCTCACCACTCACTCCATCTCTCCCATCTCCCTCACCACTCACTCCATCTCTTCCATCTCCCTCACCACTCCCTCCATCTCCCTCACCACTCCCTCCATCTCCCTCACCATTCACTCCATCTCCCTCACCACTCCCTCCATCTCTTCCATCTCCCTCACCACTCCATCCATCTCCCTCACCATTCACTCCATCTCTTCCATCTCCCTCACCACTCCCTCCATCTCTCCCATCTCCCTCACCACTGCCTCCATCTCCCTCACCACTCCCTCCATCTCTCCCATCTCCCTCACCACTCCCTCCATCTCCCTCACCACTCCCTCCATCTCCCTCACCACTCACTCCATCTCCCTCACCACTCCCTCCATCTCCCTCACCACTCACTCCATCTCCCTCACCACTCCCTCCATCTCTCCCATCTCCCTCACCACTCCCTCCATCTCCCTCACCACTCCCTCCATCTCCCTCACCACTCACTCCATCTCCCTCACCACTCCCTCCACCTCCCTCACCACTCACTCCATCTCTCCCATCTCCCTCCATCTCCCTCACCACTCCCTCCATCTCTCCCATCTCCCTCACCACTCCCTCCATCTCTCCCATCTCCCTCACCACTCCCTCCATCTCTCCCATCTCCCTCACCACTCACTTCATCTCCCTCACCACTGTCTCCATCTCCCTCACCACTCCCTCCATCTCTCCCATCTCCCTCACCACTCCCTCACTCCCTCACCACTCCCTCCATCTCTCCCATCTCCCTCACCACTCCCTCCATCTCTCCCATCTCCCTCACCACTCCCTCCATCTCTCCCATCTCCCTCACCACTCCCTCCATCTCTCCCATCTCCCTCACCACTCCCTCCATCTCCCTCACCACTCACTTCATCTCCCTCACCACTGTCTCCATCTCCCTCACCACTGTCTCCATCTCCCTCACAACTCCCTCCATCTCTCCCATCTCCCTCACCACTCACTCCATCTCCCTCACCACTCCCTCCATCTCTCCCATCTCCCTCACCATTCCCTCCATCTCTCCCATCTCCCTCACCACTCACTCCATCTCCCTCACCACTCCCTCCATCTCTCCCATCTCCCTCACCACTCCCTCCATCTCTCCCATCTCCCTCACCACTCCCTCCATCTCTCCCATCTCCCTCACCACTCCCTGCATCTCTCTCGCCACTCCTTCCATCTCCCTCACCACTCCCTCCATCTCTCCCATCTCCCTCACCACTCCCTCCATCTCTCCCATCTCCCTCACCACTGCCTCCATCTCCCTCACCACTCCCTCCATCTCTCCCATCTCCCTCACCACTCACTCCATCCCCCTAATTTTGTTCTCATTTCCTATGTGGTCCATTAGTTAACTGTTTCCCCTCTTCCTCGTCATCCTCAGGAAACGATAAAACCATTCGTCTTCATCGCTCTTCTCACTCAACCTGAAGGACTGTGGCGTAGAATCCTCGTGCAGGTGACAAAGTCGAGCTGGAGTGTAAAGATCTCTGACCTCATCACAAAAAAATAGATACAGTGCTATTCTCTATGATCCAGTAGACTCTTCAGCGAAGAAGATTAGCCTTTATGATGATTTTGACACTTGTTGTTTTTGCTAGCGTTAACTCTCTCTACTCTCATCTTGTTACCCTTGTTACCCTTATCTCTATTAGTTTCTGCAATTATATTTCCAGTATAACACTAACTTCCTGAAATAGTTAGTTGTGAACTAGAATTCATGAATTTTAAGTTCACTGCATGTGAGTTTCGTTCGAGTGTCATTTCACAGCTGATCGATCTCTCACCGTTGGGTAACTTTGCCCCTCCATATATTCCTGGTCCAATACCTCAATTCCTACTCCACTGATCTGTGACTCAGAGTGACCCCGAGTCATTTATCCTTCACCTGAGTAGCCGCCTCCACCTGACATACTGAATGAACCTCAACACTGTGTTCAGTATACAACTGCTGCTTGTCTATCTGTACACATGTGTGAGCTTCACTTGCTGAAAAAACTATATATATATATATATATATATATATATATATATATATATATATATATATATATATATATATATATATATATATATATATATATATCTTGATAAAATCACACGGGAAAATGGAAACAACGGAGTACCTTAGCTTTCGTCTTTATTCAAGACATCTTCAGAGGCAACTGGATTACATGGACAGAGAGAGGCTTAAATATACAGGGTGACCTAAAAACATGAGGTCAGGTCAAAATGATGACATCCACTAATCCCCACACCAACACACACATGTAATCCAGTTGCCTCTGAAGATGTCTTGAATAAAGACGAAAGCTAAGGTACTCCGTTGTTTCCATTTTCCCGTGTGATTTTATCAAGATTTATCTTTTCCACGTTTTAATTGTGGATTTTCATGTAATATATATATATATATATATATATATATAAATATATATATATATATATATATATATATATATATATATATATATATATATATATAAGAGAACGTGTTTGTCTGTTTGTGAGAATGTGCGTCTCTAGCTCGAAAACGGAAGCAGTTACAGAACTAAAACTTTGCACACATATTACAGTACATGGGCCCTAATGTTGTGCACTTGGTAATACTATTAACCACAGATCCCCAGGTGGTCCTGGTAAGAACCAAACAGCTTCCCCGACTGAGATATGACCACGGCGATTGCGGGAGACGGTTACCCGTGTCAAGGGGGGGGGGGGGGGGGCGGTGACATTCATGGTTAGGTTAAGTTAGGTTAGGTCAGGTTAGGTCAGGTTAGATTAAGTTAGGCTAGGTTGAGGTGGTTACCTGTGTTAGGGAGGGCAAACTGAGACAACCAAGATTATACAATCCGAGAAAGGTCGGGCAATGTTGCTCGTCTATCTCGAATTTCGGTGAATTTTCCCTTATACCGATTTTGATTAAATTGCACCAGTGTTTAGGTAGAGAACATTTAAGTCAGATGTGAAAATTTCCTCAAAATCACATTATAAATATATACATTAGAGAGCTAACGGACAGCCAGACTGACAGACACTCCCACTAAAATATACGATAAAGTAATAAAGTGTGCGTTAAGACCCGTCGAGTATCACCTGGCGGCGGCTTACGACTCTGGCCCAGATTCTCAGAGACTGGTCGGTTAATGTCTTCCCCTAACTGTAGGTGAGCATGTAATGACACACTTATGTTGAGGCACAAAGAAGTTGGCCGAAAATAACATGGACATAACACTCAGGCCTTACTGTAAACTGGAGGCATTGTGCACTTTACAGCTTATGTAATGAGTGTGACCAGTGACGTCAACACACACACAAACACACACACACACACACACACACACACGCACACACACACACACTCTACTACTACTACTACTACTTTGCTGTCACTCAGAATCTAGTATGACGATCATTCAGCTATGATACAATGATATGTGTTATTAAGGATGTCACCTAGGTTGGTGAGTTCTGAGGTGAATAAAGAGGCCGATACGGGACCAACAGGGTCGTTCACGGAAGTTACACATGTGAGGAGAGGGGGGGGGGGGCGCTTGTCTGCTTCGTTATGCAGTCCTGCTAACTCGAAGGTACTGACACCACCTTATGTGGTGCTCCTCCAAGCGTTACGGTGTTGAGTAATCGTCTCCCAGGTGAGGGGGTCGATTTGGCACCTTTTCAGGTTTGTCTTAAGACTATCCTTATACCTTTTCAGCTGCCCGCCGGCGCTACGTTTACTATTCGTTAGGTGACTGTAAAGTAGCTGCTTTGGCAGTCTACTTTCATCCATGCGGGTAACATGGCCAGTTGAGCGTAGTTGTTCATGGACACACACACACACACACACATACATATATATATACATATATATATATATATATATATATATATATACATATATATATATATATATATATACATATATATATATATATATATATATATATATATACATATATATAATCAACGACCTCACCAGCAAGGAATCGAACCCTCGACCTACTGGGTGTGACTAGGGAACGCTTACCGGCTAGGCCACAAGGACACTAAAAGCAGTTCTAGACTCTGTTATATTTCACACAAAGCCTGTTCATCGAGCTGATGGCGCCGTGAACCTCATTGGGAAACTGCCCGTGCCTCGTATGTGGTGTCAGTAGCATTTTACCGAATCCAGCTGGTATGAAACGCGAGGTACATATATATATGTACCTCGCGTTTCATACCAGCTGGATTCGGTAAAATGCTACTGACACCACATACGAGGCACGGGCAGTTTCCCAATGAGGTTCACGGCGCCAATATATATATATATAATATATATATATATATATATATATATATATATCTATATATATATATATATATATATATATATATATATATATATATATATATGCTCGTCTGTGGTGTGTGTGTGTGTGTGTTAGGTAGGTTTCTATTTAGGTCCTTGTATAAAAAATATGAAGTATCAATGACAGAAGAACCACCTGCAGGGGACCATCAGCCGTACTTCAAAGGAAGGCGGCTGATTATATTATCAACAACTAAGCCAACACATCCTTGGTTGACACGGCCTCTACACCACCTTACAACCACTAATACGACCTATACAGTATGTGTATGGTAGTACAGTCTTAGTTGAGGAGGGAGATGAGGAGGAGTCCAGTGACCTTCCTTCTCCTCTCTCCTCCTCCATCGAATCTAAGCTGGCCTGACCGGGAATGACCTTTACCGGAGAAGAGCAGGCCATCGATAATAGACCACTACCACCACTACTCCGATCACTACTACCACCACACCCACTACCACAACTACCACCACTACTCCGATCACTACTACCACCACACCCACCACCACAACTACCACCACTACTCCTATCATTACTACCACCACACCCACTACCACAACTACCACCACTACTCCTATCACTACTACCAACCACACCCACTACCACAACTACCACCACTACTCCTATCACTACTACCACCACACCCACCACCACAACTACCATCACTACTCCTATCACTACTACCACCACACCCACAACTACCACCACTACTCCTATCACTACTACCACCACACCCACTACCACAACTACCACCACTACTCCTATCACTACTACCACCACACCCACCACCACTGCTACCACTACTACCCCTATTATTATTGTCACCACACCCACCACCATTACTACAACCACACCCACCACCACTACTACCACCACACCCACTACCACAACTACCACCACTACTCCTATCACTACTACCACCACACCCACTACCACAACTACCACAACTACCACCACTACTCCTATCACTACTACCACCACACCCACCACCACTGCTACCACTACTACCCCTATTATTATTGTCACCACACCCACCACCATTACTACAACCACACCCACCACCACTACTACCACCACACCCACTACCACAACTACCACCACTACTCCTATCACTACTACCACCACACCCACCACCACTACTATCACCACACCCACCACCAATACTACCCCCACACCCACCACCACAGCTACCACCACACCCACTACCACTACTACCACCACCACAGCCACCACCACAGCTACCACCACACCCACTTCCACTACTACCACCACCACACCCACCACCACTACCACAACCACTACCCTTATCACTATTACCACCATACCCACCACCACTACTACCACCACACCCACCACCACTACTACCAGCACTACCCCTATCACTACTACCACCACACCCACCACCACTACTACCAGCACTACCCTTATCACTACTACCACCACACCCACCACCACTACTACCAACACTACCCCTGTCACTACTACCACCACACCCACCCGCCTGCCATTATTCAGGAGAACCAATCGACTACACAAAGACAATACAGCTACTATAAGTTATCTATCAGAGAGAGAGAGAGAGAGAGAGAGAGAGAGAGAGAGAGAGAGAGAGAGAGAGAGAGAGAGAGAGAGAGAGGCAACAATATACACGCCTTTACGACGGTTAGCGATCTCTTGTTAATGACAGTGGTGTTAGTGGTGGTAATGGTGATGTAGTGGTGGCAGCAGTGATGGTGTAGATGGTGATAATAGTGATGGTGTAGATGCTGGTAGTAGTAGTCAAATAGGTAGGTGGATGGTGGTTGTGATAGTCAAATAAATAAGTGGGTGGTGGTAGTGTTAGTGAGGTAGGTAGGTGGGTGGTGGTAGTGTTAGTGGGGTAGGTAGGTGGGTGGTGGTAGTGTTAGTGAGGTAGGTAGGTGGGTTGTGGTAGTGTTAGTGAGGTAGGTAGGTGGGTTGTGGTAGTGTTAGTGAGGTAGGTGGGTGGGTTGTGGTAGTGTTAGTGGGGTAGGTAGGTGGGTGGTGGTAGTGTTAGTGGGGTAGGTAGGTGGGTTGTGGTAGTGTTAGTGGGGTAGGTAGGTGGGTTGTGGTAGTGTTAGTGAGGTAGGTAGGTGGGTTGTGGTTGCGGTTGTGTTAGTGAGGTAGGTGGGTTGTGGTAGTGTTAGTGGGGTAGGTAGGTGGGTCGTGGTAGTGTTAGTGAGGTAGGTAGGTGGGTTGTGGTAGTGTTAGTGAGGTAGGTAGGTGGGTTGTGGTAGTGTTAGTGAGGTAGGTAGGTGGGTTGTGGTAGTGTTAGTGAGGTAG